>MU712966.1:2450-14664 GCA_026770625.1 Nicotiana glauca
CAATGGTATGTGTTTGATATTTTGGCATGGAAATTTTAATCTTGAACCTTAACGTATCTTATATGTGTGTCGTAATTATTTGAATAAGCTAATCATCAGAAGCTCCAACGGGAGAAAATTGATTAGTCTACACAACCTTTAAGGTCTTGTTGCTAGATCAGAGAAGTAGTATTCTGAGGAATGGTTTCTTTTCATATAATAATCTAGTGTTGGCCTATCTTTGCTTCCGACTGATGCAGGACGAGAAGGGAGATGGGATAAATGGTAGAATATTAAAGAGAAGTGGGCGAACAAGAGAAGAATAAGATAAACCACAGAGATTTCTATCATAGGGTTAAGTCATTTTTTTCTGTGCAAGTTTCTGAAACAAAATAAACAAAGTCTTATTTATAGAGTAGGGGGTCCTAACAAGATTTTCTATTTTGTTCCAATTACGTGCAGTTATTGTAGTAGCTCCTAAGTCCTAGCTGCATATTAAAGTGACTTTTCTATCTGTGGTGAATCTCTAAAATCCAATGAAATTCAAACGTCTGCTTTGGTAGGGTAATTCCAGAATAACTTGGTTATTTTGATCCCTCTACTTAACATATTTTATCCTTTATTCCTGCCCTCTTCTCTTGTCATTCTTGTGAATGTCTTTATAGTTTGATGTTCTTCGTACAGTCCAAGTTAACTAATCCCTTGTTTCCCGGTGTTTTATCTTTCCTTTGTCTATGCCAGTGTTCAGCAGGTTGAGCTGAATTATCAATCAGAACCTATGTTGTCCTAGGACTTCTAAATGAATTTGTCTGGTTCTGCAAAGTTAATATTTTGTCAATGCCTCAATGACGTTTGGGAGGCGCTGCTGAATTCTCTTGGAAGGATAATGGCAGAGGTAAAGATGAATTTAATATGAGGAGAATATGCACTCTTTTTATGGCTTGATATTTCGATGCAGCTGCTTGTTTTCTTCTCCCATTGCATATTGTGCATCAAAATTTATTTTTATAGTTCCTAATCTGGGAACTATTCTTTAAAATGCTTCAATGGATAGTGTATTTACTTTTCTGCCCTTTTTCCTTCTGCTTATTGTTTTCCTTCTATTTTTCATGGGGCACCTACTCTCGGGTTTAGGGGAGGACGGAATTGGAAAAGCTGGAGCATTGTCAGATGTTATTGGATATTATTTAGGTGCTACCTTTCTTGATTTAACCATCTTACCTTTTTATCTTCTTTGGCAGTGAATTTACAGGTAGACGACTTGCAATATTTCTTCATGTGGCGTGATATGCAGATGCTAGCATTGACCATGCAACATCAGGTGAATTTAAAAGAAATCGTGTAAGGAGGCAGTCTTACCAACACCTGGAAGATTGGTATCATCAACCTTATAATGTAGAAAGTTACTTTGGCCTCTGTTGGTAATCATGTTTACGGGTGACACTGTTTTCATCTTTATTTAAGGCAAAAAGTAATGTCGGGAGTCTCTCCTCCAGCCTGTGGTAACACATCCTTATGTTGCTTCTTGGTTGCTGATGCAGATTTTGTTAGTATTTTTTATGATGCATTTGCAAAAAATCCTGGCATATTGATAACTCATATTGGGAATCTTCCCTCAGGGAATCGCCGAATGTCTATCTATCCAACCATTTGTTAGAGGAATAGGAGTAGTGTACAGTCTGTGAAGCAATAGAAGCAAATTAGGGAATTTGAATTTGTTGCGATAAATATCACATTATTGTGGATGTCTACTCTTCTTCCATGATCTTAATTTCAAATGCCTAATGACATATTCAATGATATTTTGTATGTTCAATGACATATTCCATGACATATTTTCTTCACTTTGTATGCCTATATAAAGGCCTTGTAATAGATAGGAAAATACACACAATTGAAGCAGAAAATTCTCTTCCTTCTCTCTATCTCCATTTCTTATTCATGTTTTACTAAATTGCTTTTATTTCCTTGTTACATATTGTTACTTTGAGTTATATTTTATAACACGTTATCAGCACGAGTCTCTAACTAATTGAGATTATTTGCGCTAGTCGGATTTTGTATTCTTCACAACAAAGATATACTTGATATTATCTTATGAAGTAAGAAAAATGAAATGTCTTGCCGTGGAAAGGTGAGATTAATTCCATAGCAATTCTCATGTATATATATGCTAAAATTGATAAAAGATATCATGACATACTTACTTGTGGTAATAATTATTACGTAAACTTTTATACTAATCATATAGTGAATTGATTAGATTACTAATTTGTGGAGTACTAAAATAGCTTATTGTTTATGAGCATGAAAATTTTCTTTTGGTTGGATAGTTGGACTCACCAAAATCTAATTAAATTAAAGCGCATAACATGATTTATAAACTTGATTGATATTTTCTTATGATTATTAACTACTAATTTGAAGTTGCTTTTGTAAGAGATATTGTTAGGTAAGTATTTTACTTTATTTTTCTCTTTTAAAATCTTGAAATTCTATAATTTGATTTTATATACAAGTAAAGACAACAAAGTTTGATTATAACTCTAATGGAGTTAGTAAGAAATTATAACCACTAGAAGTGGTAAAATTTCTATGTTTTGCCATGATCAAAGTTATGTATGATCGTGAGCACAAGAAGTGAAAACCCGTCCCATCGAATTTGCTCCATTCTCATTCCCTTAAGAGAATGTGATAACAATATGTGATAAGTTTGAAAGAAGACAAAATTATTATCGTGAAGGTATCAATGGATGTGGACGTGTTATTAGACGGAATTATAATCGTCATCATTGTGATAATGAGAATAATAAGGATTCTCAAAATAATCCTTCACTCTGTGAGAGTAATATTTGTCATCGATTTGACATGAGATTTTATAAAGAACATACAAATGATTATGGTCCATTCATGATGTGAATGTGACAACATCTGATTTATGAATATATATTCATTCTTCAAAGAATATAAACGTGCTAGTGATAGTGAATATACCACACTCACCTCTAGAAGGAGGTTTGAGATGATATAAGAAAATAATGTCATTATTATGGCATGAATAGTTATTGGTCATGTACCTATTGTACGCCAAAATATTTTTGCAATTATGGCAAAATGGTCATTGGTCACGTACCTATTGTACGCCAAAATATTTTTGCAATTTGATTATTAAAGGGCAACAATAATACAAGAAACATATCTTCCATATAATTTTGACCATGACCATAATGGTGTAACTTTTGCCTTGAAGGAGATATTCACCATATGTATGTTGATGAATATGTGGTAGTACCAAATTAACTGAGAGCTCTAGAAGAGCCAATTATTACTATTTTAGAGAAACATAATTGATTACCAATAAGGTATTGTGTTGTAGTAAGTCTCAAAGAAACTTATTTAGTTTCCAAAGTATACGCGAAAGCGATTGATTATATTGAGACTATAAATAAAAGAAAGATTTAATATCTTCTATTACTACAACTTGTAGCTGGGTATATGGATGTAAAAATCTACCCGCTTTATTCTCCAGTATGTACTGCACATATAAAAGAATACCACAATAAAGTAGATATTTATTGATATAAAAACCCATACTGCACACATAATGGTGTAAATCTAAAATTTATCAATATTGATAATTTATTTAGTTGACATAATTGATTTAGTCATATCAATTTATGTATGATGTGCAAAAATAATAGAGAATTCACATGGGTAAATATTAAAAGAACTAGAAAGTTCTTTACGAATTCTATTATATTGTTTGTTCTCATTAATTAGTAAATCAACTAAAACTGGGATTGAATCCTATGAAAGCTGGAAATATCAAAGGTGAATATGAGCCCATTCACCTGCCATGTATACCACATAAGATGCATCTATGAGATGGTTACATGCGCGATTATTTGTTAACCCGCAACATGGTGTTTGCGAGGTAACTTGCTCAATAATTTAATTTAGAGCATAATTTCTAAATTTGTTATTCAAGATAGTTCATCTTGATAAGTTGGTTTACATCACATTTGGTTTAGAAAAATAATTTATTGAGTGCCTCCACTTAATAACTAAACAATTGTTTATGAGAACAAAATTTTGTATATCAGTTTGATATACGTTATATACGAAAGTATATTATTTTCTCCCCTCACAAGTAGTTCGGGGTCAAGAACCAAATAATTTCATCTTATTATTATTGTTGTGCGGTGTATATTTTGATTAACATCATAACACACAAAGATGAATTTTTAAAATTGTGGAAGCAAGTTAGTTTTTCTAATATGAGGGGAGAACAGATAAAAAGTTGAGAAAAAGTTACGTGTAATGAATTATCATGTGTATATCTAGATCCTCGAATAAGATAATATGAACTTGAAGTTCATAAAAGATAATTCATCTGCAATATATTGAAAAGCATGCCGAACGCATTTGCTGACCCAAAGAAAGTAACTATATTCTCATTGCAAATGCTCCTATTAAGTCCTAGAAGGACAAAGTCTATGGTACACTTAAAATGTATATACAATCGGTTTCAAATAAACTTCTTGATAAAGAAGATGAGCAAATGATCAAAATGATCATAGTAAAGGAGGCAAGTGATCTAGAAGATCACATGACATAACACTTCATAAAATCTCATGAGAGATTCAGGTACCTGAATATATGAATGAAGAGATCTTTGTGTTATGTCTTTATGAAAAATAAGGAGGTTGGAACCGATATAAAATGTTCGTCGACGAAATGTATGATAGATTTGTTTAATTGATTCATGTACCACACATACAATATTCAAAGAGAAGAAATATTTTTCTCATTTAAGTATGTATAAGGCACATGTTACTACAATTTCTGGTAGTAGTAATCTAATTGAAGGCTCTGGAAGAGCTACTATAACTCTGCCTAAAGGAACAATACTTAACATAGAGAATGCAATGTTCTCCTCCAAGTCTAAGAGGAACTTGTTGAGTTTTAAAGATATCCGTCGAAATGGATATCATATTGAGACAATAGATGAGGATAATCTTGAAGATCATCATTACTAAGAATGTCTCTGGCCAAAAGAGGGTTATTGAAAAGTTTCCATCTTTATCTTGTGGCTTGTATTGGACAAGAATTAGTACAATTGAGGCACATTCTACCGTAATCTAAAAGGTTACTGATTCCAATACTTTTGTACTTTGGCATAATCGATTGGGACACCCTAGATCAATTATGATGAGACGAATTATAAAAAACTCAAATGGACATTCATTAAAAAATTTAAATATTCTTTTAAATAATGAATTTTCATGCACTTCTTGTTATCAAGGCAAGTTAATTATTAGACCATCACCAACAAAACTTGGAATTGAGTCCCCTGTATTTTTGGATCGTATACAAGGGGACATTTGTGGACCTATTCACCCACCTAGTGGGTCGTTTAGGTATTTTATGGTCTTAATAGACGCATCTTCTAGATGGTCTCATGTGTGCCTATTGTCATCTCGCAACCTCGCATTCGCAAAGTTAATGGCACAAATAATTTGATTACGGGCGCAATTTCCCGATAATCCAATTAAGCTATTAGACTTGATAATGTTGCTGAGTTTTCATCCTAAGCATTTAATGATTGTTGCTTATCAATTGGGATAAAAGTGGAACATCCTGTAGCTCATGTTCACACTCAAAATGGTCTTACAAAGTCTGCAATTGATAGCAAGACCGTTACTCGTGAAAACAAGGCTGTCCACTTCTATTTGAGGTCACGCCATTTTGCATGCATCAATGCTAGTTTGTCTCAGACCGACAAATCATCATAAATATTCCTTGTTGCAATTATTTTTGGGTTATGAACCTAATATATCCCATTTAAGATTTTTTGGATGCGCAGTATATGTGCATGTAGCACCTCCATATCGCACCAAAATGGGTCCGCAAAGAAGGTGAGGAATATATGTTAGGTTTTGAATCGCCGTCTATTATTCACTACCTCGAAACATCGACGCGGGATTTGTTTACTTCACTTGTCGATTTTATGAGACACTTTTTCCAAAATTAGGGGGAGAAGTTGGTGAAACCAAACGAAAAATTTTGTGGGAAAATCCATCATTATCTCATCTTGATCCACATACCTCTATTTGTGAAAATGAGGTACAAAGATATAAGGCACGCCTTGTTGCACAAGAATTTTCACAAAGTTCTATTGTCGATTATGAAGAGACATATACCCGTTATGGATGCTAGAACATTCCGTTATCTCATTAGTTTTAATGTCCATGAAAAGCTTGACATGCATTTAATGGATGTGGTTACCGCACCTTTATGGCTCACTTGATAATGAGATATACATGAAAATTCCTGAGGGATTTAAAATGCCTAACGCACATAATTCAAAGTCCCGGGAAATATTTTTAATCAAATTGCAAAGATCTTTGTATGGTCTAAAGCAATCAGGACGAATTTGGTATGATCGTCTTAGTGAGTATTTATTAAAGAAAGGCTATATAAATGATGCCATTTGCCCATGTATTTTTATAAAGAAAACAACATCGGAATATGTGTACATGCTGTATATGTTGATGACATAAACCTTATTGGAACTCCTATAGAACTCCAAAAGGCAATTGATTATTTAAGGAAGTAATTCGATATGAAATATCTCAAAAAGACAAAATTATGTCCTGGTTTGCAAATTGAACATTTGGCAAACCGAACTTTTGTTCATCAATCTGCCTATATAGAAAAGGTATTGAAACAGTTTCACATGGATGGAGCACATCCATTAAGTACTCCGATGGTTGTTCGATTACTTGATGTGAATAAAGATCCATTCTGACCTCAAGAAAAGAATGAAGAGCTACTTGGTCCTGAAGTACCATATCTTAGTGCAATTGGTGCAAGTGATAATATGGTTGATTTGTTCACAAAATCTCTACCGACGTCAACCTTCAAAAAGCTAGTACATAAGATCGAGATGCAAAGACTCAAGGATGTGAATTAATGCTCTCATAAGGGGGAGTAAATGCGCGTTGCACTCTTTTTTCCTTACAAGGTTTTGTCCCACTGGGTTTTCCTTGCAAGGTTTTTAACGAGGCAACCAAAAGGCGTATTTCTAAACATGTGTACTCTTTTTCCTTCACTAGGATTTTTTTTCCCATTGGGTTTTATTTTAGTAAGGTTTTAACGAGGTACATTATCTATAGACATCCAAGGGGGAGTGTTGTGATAAATATCACATTATTGTGGATGTCTACTCTTCTTCCATGATCTTAATCCCAAATGCCTAATGACATATTCAATGACATATTTTGTATGTTCAATGACATATTCCATGACATATTTTCTTTACTTTGTATGCCTATATAAAGGCCTTGTAATATATAGGAAAATACACACAATTGAAGAAGAAAATTCTCTTCCTTCTCTCCATCTCCATTTCTTATTCATGTTTTACTAAATTGCTTTTATTTCCTTGTTACATATTGTTACTTTGAGTTATATTTCATAACAGAATTATAATTTTAGGAAGAGGGATTTATGCTTTTGGCATAAATTTCCTAGTTTACGTTTATTCAGAGTCAAGATAGAAAAGTAACTTATGAGAAAGGGAATTGCACTTTTTTGTTTCTGGAGTTCACCAGAGTAACCCTTTGAGACCCCGAATACCTCTCTCGCAGCTTCCCTAATGCACTATGCAGTCGTGGTCCACATAGCGCTTGTGTCACTACTACTTCTCCAAGCCCCCATAGTCACCAGCTTGACCCCCAACTCTTACGCTTTAGTTTCCGTCAAGGCTCCCCACTTTATTCTATGTTGGCTATACATCGCCCTATTCCTCCTCTTCATCATGATCTCAAGGTCCATGACCAGGAGCCTATGAAGGGTCGAGAGGTTCTCACTTGGGATGATCGTGCAATTTGTGCGAAGACCTCTATCGGACTTTCTGCAAAGTAGATAATCAATTTGATTCTCGGCTACAGAACTCCGGAAGGTGACCAAGTGCTCCCTCTTCTTCGAGAAACTCAAATATTCTATCACCAATTCAAATGCTCTAGCAAAGTCCAGCAGGGACGTTCCTCCTCCGTTTCTATCTCCAAAACCAAAGCCACCATGCACATCATCATACCCCCATACGTCGCTCCAATGTGGCCTTTGAAATCTCTTCTATGAAAAGCTTCTCGGTATGCGAGATACCACGCGCCATCTCATCCAAATCCTCACAGAAATGTCTCTTGACTTCCTCATCCAAGCCTGCTTGGGGTGCGTATCCATTGATTATGTTCAAAGTAAAATCTCCAACAACTAGCTTGATAGTCATCAGCCTGCCATTCATCCTACTAACTTCCACCACTAGTTCATGGAGGTCCTTATCAACCAAGATACCTATCCCGTTCCTGACCTACCCTCCCAGAATACCAAAGTTTGAAACTACCCGCATCTCATACATTTCCAAAAGAGGTGAGGTCCGCAATAGGCTAGCTACTCCATACAAAGTATTCTTTGTTATAGGAATCTCTAGCGTTAGACATTTGCATCTCAATTCTGGAAGTGGAACTCCTTCGAGTTGCAACATGAAAACGACTTGGAGAAATAATCCAAATAAAGATAGTATATCATTACAGAATGAATCAACAACAAAGGAAAGTGATCCACAATGAAAAGACAATGCTATGACCAATCTCACCACTTAAGTAACAACAACAATGTACAAGAGGTTAGTTTCTAAAATAATATATTGTCAATAAAGAAGTGTCAAAATTCAGAAAGTAGATTGGAAGATCATGAAAGGTCACAAAAAGGCAAAGATGAGATCATTCTGTATGCTCTCATAAAGGAGCGTCCCGCTCCACTCTCATATAGGTGAATTCATCAGGTGTATACTGCTTTTACATACACCCTCCATAAGGACTATAAATTTCATTAAGAGTTATAACTGGTCCTCTCAATTAGTAGCAGTTAAGCACTCTCCTATAGTACTTTAGTGACAATATCGACTTGGTATTACCCATATGAACCTACTTCACGGGATCTCCAATCAAATAGGTTGGGTTACCATCTCTATTGATAACATGTCAGCCTTAATCCCATCTCTTTTGAGGTTCTAAGAATTAATTTTCTTCCCACAGGTTTAGTCAGAGAATCGGCCAAATTTATCTCTGACTTCACATAGTCAATGGAAATTATTCCATCTCTCAACAGATATTTTATGACATCATGTCTCAATTTCATGTATCTACTTTTACAATTATAAGATTTATTCTTTGCATAGTTATTGTCGCTTGGCAATCACAGTGTATAGACAGATGAGGCAATACGTCTTTTATTAGAGGGATATTAGCTAAGAAATTTCTTAGTCACTCAGCCTCAAACTAGTTAATTCTAGAGCTACAAACTCTGATTCCATGGTCGATCTAGCAATGATCGTCTGTTTAGCTTATTTCCATGATATTGCACTACCACCAAGGATTTTTGCATAACCACTAGTGAATTTTGCCTCATCTGAATTTAAGATCCAATTTGCATCATTATACCCTTCTAAAATAGGAGGAAATCTATAATTCATGGTTCTTCTCAAATATTTCATTAGTATATTTATTGTAGACCAATTCTCTCTGTAGGGATTATGATTATATCTACTCAGTCTACACACGGTATAGGCTATATCAGGCCTGTAAAATTCATTAATGCATCAGACTCCCAATAATATGCACATATTTAGACTGAGAAACTAGGTCACTATTATTCTTTTTCAATTGAGAGTTAGCATCAAAAGGAGTGCTCATAGATGTGACATTAAAATATTCAAACTTCTTACAAAGTCTCTCAACATAATGTTCTTGTGACAATATTATTCCATCTTCACTCCTTATAACTTTAACTCCCAATATTGTATTTACTTTACCTAGATCTTTCATATCAAAATTAGCAGATAAAAATAATTTAGTACCTTGCATAATATTTAAACTTGACCAAATATAAGCATGTCATCAACATACATATATATTATTACATAATCATTGTCTACCACTTTAGTATAAATATATTTATCCAGCTCAACTGAAGAAAAAATAGTTTCTCAGTAACACTTGTTCAAATTTCTCATACAACTGCTTAAGAGCTTGTTTAAGGAAATAAAGAGATTTAATTAATTTACAAACTTTATTTTCTTGTCCAGGAATGATACAGCCTTCATGTTGAACCATATAAATTTCTTCTTCTAAATCACAATTTAGAAAAATAGTTTTGACATCCATTTGGTGGATAAAGACCTTACGGATTGAAGCTAAGGAAACTAAAACTCGAATAGAAGAAATTTTAGTCACTGGTGCAAATGTATCAAAATAATCTATATTTTATTTTAAAAAAAATTATTTTGCAACTAACTGAGCTTTACATTTATAAAAAGATCCATCATGATTAAATTTCTTTTTGAATATTCATTTATAACCAATAGGCTTTGCACCAGGAGGTAAATTACTTAAATTCCATGCACTATTTTTCGTAATAGAATCAATTTCAATTTGCCTCTTTCCAATAATTAGCTTCTAAAGAAGATATTGTTTCAAAATAATTTGATGCTTCACTATCGACAAGAAAAGTTTGGAAATAATTTGCAGAAGAAATATTCTTTCCTAGGCCTTTTGCTCCTTCTCAGTTTATCGTTAGAGGTAATTTCATTATTTGTTTGAACATGTGTACGAGAGATTTTATCATACAATGGATAAATATATTCAAAGAACTCAACATTCTTTATTTCAATTATAGTATTGCATTCAAGCATATTACTTTTCAAAACAAGAAATCAATATGCAACAATATGTTCAGCATATCCAATAAGCATGCAATAAGCAGTATTCGAACCTATTTTTCTCATTTTAGGTTCTGACAAAAGAACTTTTGTAACGACCCGACCGGTCGTTTTGAGTACTAGCGCTCCGTTCAGTAGTCGGAGGCCATGAACAACTTCATTTCAGATATTATGACTTGTACGCATGGTCGGAATTTAGTTTCGGGAATTCCGGAGTTGAATCGGGAAGAGAATTCTCATTCGGAAGCTTAAGTTGAAAGAAATGAACTAGGATTGGAATTTTGAGTAAACGACCTCGGAATCGGGATCCGAAGGTTCCAGCAGGTTTGTATGATAATTTCGGACTTGGGCGTATGCCCGGTGCGGGTTTTGGATAACCTGGGAGCGTTTTGGCGTCTATTGTGGAAGTTAGCATATTCGAAGAAATTTCATGAGTTTGGCTTGGAGTGCATTTCAGTGTTATCGATGTCCGTTTGGGATTCCGAGACTGTGAATAGCCCCGTATAGTGATTCTGGAGTTGGGGGCATGATCGGAAGTGAATTCGGAGATTCGTAGACCAGTTTGAAGCCATTTGGCTAAAGATAGAAATTTGAAGGTTTGAAGAGGTTGACCCAGGAGGTGACTTTTTGATATCGGGGTCGAAATCCAATTTCGGAAGTTGGAGTAGGTCCGTAATGTCAAATATGACTTGTGTGCAAAATTTGAAGTCAATCAGACGTGATTTGATAGGTTTAAACATCGGAAGTAGAAGTCGGAAAGTTCAAGTTCATAAAGTTTGGATTGGAGGTTGACCGATGATTTTATCGTTGTTCGATGTGATTTGAGGCCTCGAGCAGGTCCGTAATGTGTTTTGGGATTGGTTGGTATGATTGGTTGAAGTCCCGGGGGCCTCGGGTGGATTCCGGGTGGTTAACGGATCAAAAATTGGATTTTTGAAAGAGCTGAGTTTGCTGATATCTGGTATTTCCGCTTATGCGGAAATGGGACCGCAGAAGCGAAGAGAAAAACTGCAGAAGCGGACGATTGCGGGGGCTGGAAGGACCACAGAAGCGGCCCTTGATCCGGTGATGCGGAACCGCAGAAGCGATGGGGATGACCGCAGAAGCAGAAAGCCTGGGGTCGTTTGGAGCAGCAGAAGCAGCAAGCGGCCCTCAGAAGTGGGACCGCGGAAGCGGGAAAGGCATCGCAGAAGCGAAAATGCCTGAAGGCAGAGGGTCATTTTAAAGCGTGGGTTGAGTTCATTTCTCTCATTTTCTCGGCTTGGGTGCGATTTTGGAGAGCTTCAAGAAGAGATTTTTGTCATCAATGATAAGGTATGTTATCCCCACCTATTATGAGTTAAATAGATCAATTATTTATGGATTTTAGCATGAAAATGGGTAGAAATATTGGGGTTTTGGTTGGAAACCTAGAAAATTGTAATCTTGGATTTTAGCCACGATTTTGAGTAT
>MU712966.1:29462-46406 GCA_026770625.1 Nicotiana glauca
ACAAACTAATGAGAATATGCTCAAATACTTGTTAACAATTCAGGTTATACAAATTCCCAACTCCATTTAGTGAAATGACCAAAATGCCCTCGGGCCCACGTGCCCGGAATCCAAGATTTCTCGAAGATAAAGGTTACCCATGACCTTAGGAACTTAAATATATGATTTCCTCTTAATTCTATACCCAAAATCGTAATCAAAATCCGAGATTTCTAATTTCCTAGGTTTTCAACCAAAACCCCAAATTTACACTAATCTTCATGCTTAAATCCATACATAATTGATATATTTAACTCAAAAGTGATGGGAATAACTTACCTTGACATTGACGACGAAAATCCCCTCCTTGAAGCTCTCCAAAATTGCCCCAAGCCATGAGAAATATGAGAGAAATGGCCAATCCCCGACTTTAAATTAACCTTCTGCCTCTAGGGATTTTCGCTTCTGCGAAAATAATTCCGCTTCCGCGGTCCTGCTTTTGCGAAAAATATTCCACTTCTGCGGTCCCTGGGCTCCAGCCCATTTTTGCTTCTGCAGTCAGCCAACCGCTTCTGCGGTTCCGCATCAGCGGATCAAGGGCCGCTTCTGCGGTCCTGGCTGCCCTCACGCTTGACCGCTTCTGCGGCTTCCTCCTCGCTTCTGCGGTGCCGCTTCTGCTGTCCCATTTCTGCAGAAGCGGAAATACCAGATACCAGCTGCTTCAGTTCTTCTTAAACTCCAACTTTCGATCCGTTAACCACCCGGAATCCACCCGAGGCCCCCGGGACCCCAACCAATCATACCAACTAATCCCAAAACATATTACGGACCTGCTCGAGGCTTCAAATCACATCAAACAACGCTAAAATCATCAATCGACCTCCAATCCAAGCTTTTTGAACTTTCCAACTTCTACTTCCGGTGTTTAAACCCAACAAATCATATCCGATTGACCTCAAATTTTGCACACAAGTCATATTTGACATTACGGACCTACTCCAACTCCCGGAATCGGATTCCGACCTCGATATCAGAAAGTCCACTCCCGGTCAAACTTCTAAAAAACCTTCAAATTTTCTATCTTTAGCCAAATGGCTTCAAAATGACCTACGGACCTCCAAATTCACTTCCGATCGCGCTCCCAACTCCAGAATCACCATACGGAGCTACTCCCAGTCTCAGAATCCTAAACGGACATCGATAACGCTGAAATGCACTCCAAGCCAAACTTAAGAAATTTCTTCCAAAATGCTAACTTCCATAATAGGCGCCAAAACGCTCCCAGGTTATCCAAAACCCGAACTGGGCATACGCCCAAGTCCGATATCATCATACGAACCTGCTGGAACTTTCAGATCCCAATTCCGAGGTCGTTTACTCAAAAATCCAATCCTAGTTCATTCTTTCAGCTTTAAGCTTCCAAAATAAGAATTTTTCTTCTAAATTAACTCCGGACTTTCCCAAAATTCAATTCCGACCACACGTACAATTCATAATACCTGAAATGAAACTGCTCATGACCTCATACTGCTGAACGACGCGCTAGGGCTCGAAACGACCGGTCGGGTCATTACATTTTACATTAGTATCTGCCAAAGTTATGGATTCAATAACGTATTTGCAACACCATGGATATCAGACGTGGCAACTGGAATAGTAACAACCAAGATAACATCAAAATTTTTAGCACCATCAAAAATCTCTATAGTAGTATTACTTGTCATAGTTTCTGAGGTTGTAGGGAAATGACACCAGAAAATAATGATAATAATAATGCAATAATATTATTTGTAAGTAGATACAAGAATTGGCTTGAATCGCGCTGGGCACTGTCCTAAGAAACTATTTCAGCAATGTGAAAGGTCTTCCAAGGATTAAACAAGCACATCTCTATTGATTTAGAGGATACAAGAATTAGCAAACTATTAATAATAATCCATCAAGTTGGAAAACTGTAAGAGAATACCTTGTGAATGATAATTTTGACGAAATGGTACTACAGAAGAAAGCTTAATAATTGCTACAATAACATCTACATAGTCAGGTAATGATTGAACCACAAAGGTGAGGATAATTTTCTTTCTTTTATTGTTCTTTCGGATGGGAAGATTGTGGCTTTATATAATCAAGAATGATGATGGAAATCATGACAAGTGGTTTAACACTTGTCCATGAACAAACTTGCAAGATGCCACTCTTTCTCTTTGAAGGACACTTGAACAGAATAAGCCAATTGTCCATAGTAACTTTGAAATATTGCCACATGTAAAAACCCTTTCTATGTACCAATTATCTAAGAGTATTTGGCCACAAGGCTTCTTGCAAGAAGCCACTTAAAAATAGATAGGACTCTTGTAAAATTGAAAGATACATGGTTATTTAAAATTTTGAAAAGCCACTTAAAAATAGATAGGATTCTTGTAAAATTGAAAGATACATGGTTATTTAAAATTTTGAAAATACCACCTCATATAGTAATGTCTATTTATTTGTCAACTGAAATTCTAAAAGGAGAAAAGTAATATAGTAACTTGTTTAGGGCAATAACATGTGATCCTTTGTCTTATAGTTGCTTTCTCTCTCGGTGCATGTTTGCTAAACTTGCACCTACCATGGGTAAGAGAGCTCGCATCAATGGTGAAGAAATTGTCGACCTTGCAGAGTAACAACCAGCGAGGGCACAAATCACAACTAAAAGTTGGAAAATTAGTGGGTTCGAGCTCAACTAACCCTAAATCCAATGAAACAGTAGCACGACAATAGAAAATTATGAAATCGGATGAAATTGAAGCTGCTCGTCTATGGAATGAGGAAGTACTGGCATCATCAATTAGTAAGCAATTAGGATCAACAAGCAATGGTAAGAAATCATGGGCTAAATTTTGTGTGGGATAGCTTTGACATAGCTAAAATTACAAACGCAGGTTATAAATTGGAATATGTTGCTCCTAAGAAACAAGGTGAGTCCTCAATTGGAGAATTTTACTTGGATGACATTAGTTCTGAAATTGCATATTGGAGAAATGCTGTAATTTGCTATGTCCTTAGGGCACATCCTCCTTTAACGGTTATAGAAAGATACATTCAGAGGTTACGGGGAAAGCATGGAATAGATAGGATTGCTATGATAAAGAATGGAGTGACAATAGTTAGATTTGAAATTGAGATAGGGAAACAGGAGGTGATTCAGGGTGGTATCTTCCATTTTGACAACAAACCTCTCATAGTCAAAGCAGGGACACCAGATTTGGAATTCACTATAGATGAGTTGCAGACTGTTCCAATATGGATCAGGTTTCCAGTGTAGGATTTCAAGTATTGGAGCCTTAAAAGATTGAACAAAATTGGTAGTTTGGTTGGTAAACCTCTTATGGTAGATGGAAAAAAATTGAAAAAACGCCTCCTTATCATCCATTATTGTCTGGGCTGTTAGCTAATGAATATATGTATTGGTTGGCAAGGGCTAAATTACTTCCCTATGTCCAACCTGTTCGAATTGTTTCATTTGACTAGGAAAATGAAAACTTTCTAGCTATATCTTTCCCATCACCTTTTGAGACTCATTCAGGCTTGAATTTGATGGATTTGAAAGGGATGTTTTGCCTACCAAACTTGTGGATACCTAATGATAAAATAAGTTGTGTTTGGGTGAAGGATCATAAAATCAATTTGGTCAGCTTCGGGTCCGAGAATATTATGCATTTCTTCATGACATGGAATGAAGAAATAATATTTATTCATTCCGGTATGATCATCTTTTATGACATAAAAAGAAAATGCTTCAGAGGAGTAAAAATTCTTGGGATATCGGGTTTTTATATTTACTCCAAAAGCTTGTTCTCTTTAGGTACTTTCCTTTAAGTATTTATTTATCACTTTAATGTTAATAGGGGTAGGGGTAAGGTTTGCGTACACACTACCCTCCCCAAATCCTACGGTGTGGGATAATACTGGGTATGTTGTTGTTTTTATTGTTGCTGTATGTTAATAGGATAAAGAATTCATGTTCCTAATGTTAGGAGATATCAGTCTTATATCTTATTGCATATGATGGTTAGCATTGTACGAGTTGTTAATGTTATCATTGATACTCAAAAATCAAAAAATGATTTCGTTAACTCTTTATTTGCTATTAATTGGGGCTTAGTGATCAGCCTTTAGAGGCAAGGCCTACTAGATAATGAACAAAGATGGAATATTATCGTAATGAGTCGAATGTGTGTACTTATTGATAGTTTAATAATCGTAGGGCAAGAACAACGAATTGTGTACCTTATTGACGCAGCGGAAACCGTTGAACTCACCACCAAAAGAATTGCCTGAAGTCGAACTTTGAATCACCAGGAAACAAAGCTTAATTTTCTACCAATTAGATTCCCTTACTTGTATGTCTTTTTCGTTGGTAGAAGAAGAGAGTCAGAGAATATTCTTACGGTACTTAGTTCTATATTTTCTCCTTCATATAAATAGGCAGAGTAATAGCGGTTAAGGAAGATAACCCACCACTCACCCCTTTTTTCACGTTCAGTTTAGTGGGTGTTTGTGTTCTAGTGGTAACTTCCATTAACAATCTCTCCCTTATCTCTCCTAATCGGGTCGGGTCAGCCCACATGGAGCGATCCATGACCCATAATCCAACATCTTCCACTTCGCTCATAGTGGGCTAGACCGATGGCTTTGACACACTTTTCATACTGGCAAATAGTTGGTACGGCCTGCGAGCAATAAGAGCTATAAAATTCCAATACCAATTAAAGGTTGTACTAAAGCTCTATGTAGAAATCCAATCACATATGGAAAGGATTCACTACTGGCATGAGGATATTATTACGCACAATACCCCAGACATTATTCGCTATTGCAGAAGCTACTTATTCAATCCCTCATCCTCGAAAGAGGCAAACTCGAGTTCTCATATAACATTGTATCCACAATTACACCTAATACTTCATGGTAAGTGCAATGGTCGACCTATGAATACAAGTTAAATTACAAAATTTTAGTCGTCTTCCCTTTCTACTCGAATCTTTGAATTCTAAATCAACTGCTTTCCTAGACATGCACTACATTGCCGAATCAATCATGGCTATTAGTGGCACGCCAAAATAGAAACATTTATTGGCACTTCAAGAGACAGTAAAAGGCCAAAGGGTATTTCAATAAAAGTTACTGTAACTTCTTTGGGATCTCACACAATGAAGAAGCATGGATTCATTCTTCCATAATCCCATGATCGATAGCACACGTGGTATGAAACACATGTCATGGTGTTATCACCTTATATTCGCGCGTGTGTCTTATTATTTTAGTCATCCAACACCGTACAGATCTTGGTCTAGACACCTTCAAGTGTCTAACCCTAGTTTGTTACTTCAGTTATCCTCAAACCATCTTCTTGTAGAAACTCATATCTGGCTTACAAAACAAGTCATAATCGAATAGTAAAATTCGTAAGCTATCAAGAACGACCTCTACAAGTAAATATAACCACGCATTATCCAAGGTTCTATAAGGTCTCATCTCTTCACGATTCTTAACGCAAGAGGCGATTGGTCTTGTGATAGAGCCAATCTCGCGACTTGTTCGACACAATTATTAACAAAATATTCATCACATGCATACGAGATATAGAAAAATTCAAGAGTCAAATATTAATGTGCATATTATAATACTAAAGTCATTTTACAATACACAAATATGCTCATATCCTTCGCAAACCTAGAGCCATATAATGTTTCTCAAACAGTTCTCTAGATATCACCTTTGTAAAAGGATCAGCTATCATGCTTCACATAGGAATGTACTATAAATTTATCTCTCCACTTGCTACCATGTCTCTTACAAAGTTATACTTGATGTCAATGTGTTTGGTCTTGCTGTGATACATAGGATCTTTTGTATATGTAATAAACGCTTGTATATCACAATATAGAGTCATAGGACCTTGAGAGTTCTTTGTAATATCCAAATGCTCAAAGAATCTCTTCAACCAAACAACTTGTTGTACCGCAGATACACAAGCCACGAACTCAACTTCCATTGTTGAAAGGGCTGTACAGGTTTGTTTCTTACTTTTTCATGATTAGCACCACCATTAAGTAATGGAACTCGAGACATGTCTTACTTTTCATTTTTAGTCTTGGGACAAATTTCAAGGCTTAAAGTTTCACCTCTCTCTATAAGATTATCCATGGATTTACAACTATTCATATGAAAAAGCTCCAAAATTTTCTTTATATAAGTTTCTTGATATAAACTTAATAACTTTTTGTAATGGCCTCGTTGGATTTTAACTCCAAGGATATAGTCTGCCTCGCCCATATCTTTCATGTCAATTGACTTTGAAAGCCATGACTTGATAATTTTCACATACTCTAAATTATTTCCGGCCAATAAAATATCATCCACATAAAGAGAAATAATTACAAACATCCCATTGGATTTCTTCACATAAATGCAATGGTCTTCATCGATCATGGTGAAATCATATGAGATCACCTCCTTGTGAAATCTTAAATACCATTGCGTTGAAGATTGCTTCAGGCCATAAATAGATCTTCTCAATTTACAAACCTTCTTTTCTTGGCCTTGAACGAAGAAGCCTACAGGTTGTTCCATGTAGATCTCTTCGTTTAGTTATCCCTTGAGAAAAGCTATCTTCACATTCATTTGATTTAATTCCAAATCCAAACGTGCAACAATTGCCAAAAGTAAGCGAATTGAGGTAAACTTCACAACTGGTGAAAATATTTCCACATAATCTATTCTAGCTTCTTGAGTAAAGCCTTTTGCCACCAATCGTGCCTTGTATCTTTCTATTGACCCATCCACTTTGTGTTTAACTTTGAGAACGCAATTGATCCTAATGGCTCTACAGCCAGGCGGAAGATCAAGTAGATCCCATATTTTTTTGGTTTTTATGGACTCTTATTCTTCTTTCATTGCTTTCATCAACTTATCTTTTCTAGGGCTCGATAAAGCCTTAGTCACAGACTTTGGCTCATCCATTTCTATGGAAGATACCAAGAAAATATAATCTTCAATTTCATAGGTACTGTAACGACCCGACCAGTTGTTTTGAGCTTTTGCAATTCGCTCGCAAGTTCTTGGGCATGAATAGCCCTGTATTATGCTTTGTGAATTATGTAAATCATCGATTTTGATTTTCAGGTAAACCGGATAGAGATGGAAGGATAATTCTCAGTTGGAAGCTTTAAATTTGAAAGGTTTGACTCAATCTTGACTTTTTAGTATTTGATCTCGGATTTTATTTTTATGATTTGGTTAGCTCTGTTAGGTGATTTGGGACTTAAGAGCGTGATCGAAATCTAATTTGGAGGTCCGTAGTAGATTTGGGCTTGAAATGGTGAAATTGGATTTTTGGCGTTCTCCGGTGGATAGGTAGGATTTTGATATAGGGGTCGGAATGAAATTCCAGGAGTTGCAGTAGTTCCATTGTGTCATTTGGGATGTATGCGCAAAACTTTCAGGTCATTCGGACGTGTTTTGGTTAATTTTTTTTTATCAAAAGCATAATTTAGAAGATTATGGAATTCTTAGGCTTGAATCCGATGAAAATTTGGTATTTTGGTATTGTTTTGAGTGTTCCAAAGTTTGGAACAAGTTTGAATAACGTTATGGGATATGTTGGCACATTTGGTTGAGTTCCCGATGGCTTCGGGTGAGTTTCGGGTTGTTAAACGGATGGAATTGCATGTTGAAACGTTGCAGATTTTTGGGATTCAGTTGTTGCAGGTTTTCCTTCTTTGCGATCGTGTATGGAGTCTCGCGATCGTGTAGAGCTTTGATGGGGACGTTCAGGTTGTGCTTCTCGATCGCGTAACTTGAGTCGCGATCGTGTGAGTTGGGCAAGTTGCGCATCGCGTTCGCGTGGCTCTATTCACGATCACATATATGTAAGGTCTCGTGTATCACATTTGTGTGGGTCCATCTGCGTTTGCGTAGAGTAAATTTATGGTCTGGGAAGCTTGTGCTTCGCGATCGCGATGAGGGTCCCGCGATCGGGATTAAGGAATTTCAAGTGCTACGCAGAATGTTTTTAAAGCTTATTTCCGCGATTTTGAGGTTATGTTCCTCTATTTTTGGACGATTTTGAAGCTTCTTAAAGGGGATTGAAGAGGGAATCAAGGGGGAACACTTGGAGGTAATATTTATGGACTTTATACTCGATTCTTATGTGAATTCTTCCCAATTAATTATGGAATTTGAGCCTAGTATTGAAGAACTAGGGCTTGTAATTGGAGACCTTGGATTTGGGATATGAGGGGTCGCTTGTGGTTGGATTTTGGTATTTTTGATATGTATGAACTCGTGGAGAGATAAGGAATCTATTGATGTAAATTTTATTGGAATCCAAGACGTGGGCTCTGGGGCCGGGTTTGAGCAATTTTAGGATTTATGTTGTGAAATTGATTATTTTCGCATGGGCTTCGTTTCCTTAGAATATTTTGACGTTGTGATTCTGATAATGGATAAATTCAACGCGAGTTGAGGCCGATTCAAGAAGCAAAAGCATCGTGGGCTTGAGTTTGGACCAAATAGAGGTGAGTAATGGTTTTAAATGTTGTCCTGAGGGTATGAACCCCCAGATTTTCACATCATAGTTCTATATTGAGGTGACACGCATGCTAGATGACGAGTGTGGGGTCGTGCACTATTGGGGATTGTGACTTAGTCCATCCTGAATGATTGTTTCACTACGTATTTCACTGAAAACCGTTTGCTATCATCATGTTTTGGGCTGAATGCCATATTTGGGCCTTGTGCCGACTATTTGAACCCTTATGCGACTTTTTCTGATATTTCCTCACTGTTTTGATTTTAAACTTGAAGTCTATCATGCTAGATTCTACTATTTTTATAACTTAGTCATGTTTACTCTATTTTAAAACGTTAAATGATATTTTGGGCTGAGCATCATGTTTTACTATTGCCCGAGTGGCTTATGAGATTTTGACTGAGTAAGGCCGAGGGTTTGTGTTGTGAGGATACTTTTGGGTCGGGCTGCACACCGCAACAGTGATACACCGATTATGATTATGAGGCCGAGGGCTTGAGATTTGTACGCCATGAGGTATCTTGTTGATATAAGGCCGAGAGCCTATGTGATTGTGACACGAGATGGCTTGATATTGCTCTTAGGTTGTAAGGGGCCCCTCCAGGAGTCTGCACACCCCCAGTGAATGCGGGTATCCATTGTGATATGAGATATAGCCCGAGGGGCTGGTGATTGTTCTATGATATTGCCCGTGGGGTGGATTCTATTGACATTGTGCCCGAGGGGCGAATTCTTATGTGTTTATCTATTCTAGCTACTTGCATTTAATTTCTTAACTGTTAAAAGGACATTTCTAAAGAAGCTTAATCTGAACTAAAATGGCTTTACATATTTCCATTGTTTCATTGTTCTTATTGGTTTTCACTACTTCTTTATAGCCTATTGACATGCCTTTATGTGATTTCTTATCGCTTAGTCTTTATTTTTCATTATTACTCACTGGGTCAGAGTACTCACATTACTCCCTACACATTGTGTGCAGATTCAGGTATTTCTGAACCTAGTAGCGGGTATTAGTTGATCAGAGGTAGAGTCATCGGAGTTAAGCAAGGTATCTGCCGACGTTCACAACACTAATTTTCTCCCTCTTGATTTCATTATACTGTATTTAGTACATTTTCAGACTTTTCATTGTATTTAGACATTAGTAGATGCCCATGACTTGTGACACCCTGATGTCGGGCTGTATCTATTTCCCCGCTTGTTCTATTTTGCTAAATTTATACTTGTTTTGGATTCGATATTATAAATGACTTAAATTGATTTATTGAATTGTTAAAAATGAATTTGGGAATTATGTCGGCTGGCCTTGTCTTCACGAGAGACGCCATCATGATCGGATCTGATTTGAGGTCGTGAGAAGTTGGTATTAGAGCCTAAGTTACATAGGTCTCATGAGTCATGAGCAGGTTTAGTAGAGTCTCACAGATCGGTACAGAGATATCTGTACTTATCCTCGGGAGACTGCAGGACCTTTAGGAAAAACTTCACATTCTTGAATTCTTATTGTGCGTCCTTAATTCAGCTTGAAATGTAGCCCTTTGAATTCCCTCCACGCGTTCGTATACGTGCATGAGCGCTCAATATCAGATGTGCATCGATGGCTTGCGATTCCCTGATCGAGGGGAAAGATGTGATCTTTTTGTGTTGATGTTGGGCTAGTCTGGAGGACTTGAGGCCAGGTTTTGCCTGCAGCTTGAGCACCAAGGTGTTGATGGTGTAAGCAAGTATTTTTGAATTTATACATTTGGTAATGTCCCTATTAGTACAAGTGATGGATGAATGGCTATGTGATGACTATGATATGACTGCGAGATGTATTCATATGATTTGGAAGCGTCGAGAAAGGTATGCTGGAGGATAGAAGAACTATTATGTGCTTGATTTCCTACTTGATTTGAGGAATAGTCCCGAGTTATGGGTGTGCGAAGAATCTTTTCATATTTTCTAGTTGGGGGAGTGAAGTGGATTTCACATTGTGATATGAGTTAAGACTCAGGAAGATTAAGTGACTGCGTAATGTCAATGGCGGTGGAAGATTATAAAGAGATGTCAGTTGAGACGAAGGAGGTGGTTTATCTCCTACAGAATGTTCTGAATTTTGCATAATGCTTTATGTCATTTATTGGAATATCTCTATTACCAGGGAAATATATGTGTTGCAATTTGAACTTGGGTCTCCTGAGAGAGCGAGTTTAACTATTATGAGGGTGAATGCTAGATTTGCAGAAGATTTAAAGTACCAGACGGTATGTGTTTCACGAGCTTATGAAGGATTGAGTTTAATCTCACTATGGCGTTGTGGCAGGAATACAGTATACACGTTATGAGTTATTATGAGTGTGTTTTAATCTACGGCTTTGAACCAAGTGGGGGAGTCTGCTATTGTGTTATTGATCGCACGGTTATGTGCTATGTTGGTTTCAGTCTAAGGCAGGCTGGTGAATCAGTTATGGCTTATAGAGATTGAGACTGAGGATAGATCGAGTAAAGGAAAGTTTTGACAAAGAATATATTATGCTTCATAGGTGTATGAGAATCACAGAATGTCTTGAGTGGTTATAGGTAAAGGATATGCGGTGCATAGAGCAGGAAGTTGCTTAGTTGTAACTGAGGTTACATTCTGGGTGTCGGTTCATTTGATCGGACTAATTGTAGTTTGAGTAGAGTGGATGACTCTCGAGAATAGTTCAAGTGTGTTCAAGATGTTACACGTAATAATTGGCGACTTTCGAGTTTCATTTTGTCTAGAAACTGAGGGTTGTATTGAAGGGTATCAAGACTTGTGTCATTCCATATCAGTTATGCGATTATATATATATCAGTGTTAGGAAGGTAATGGTTCTGGATTCGTAGGAAGTCTCATCAGGCTAGGTATTTTGAATGTGTTGTTTTTGGCAATATTTAAGAAAGTATTCAGCCGCTCATGAGCGTTAGACGGTGTGGCTTTATGCTTGGGTCTCATGTGGTGAGTCTGGATTGAGAAATTTTGGTGCTGTATCAAGAAGAAGTATCAATTAGAAGGTAATTCAGAAGGAACTTGGATAAATAGGACAACCTGGTAGTAGGTCGGATCGGCATGGTAGGGATATAATTAGTTCTTTGGATGCTTAGGAGGTAATGAGTTTATACTAGTGTTTCATGGCGATGCTCTTGGGTTTTAGTGGCCTGCGTAGCTTGGTTAAGTTAGAATTATTTAGTCCTGACGGTTTAGTTTTGAGCAATTGGAATTCGGAGTGTTCTTGATGGTTTTTACCATGGTTAGAGATGCGTATTTTCTACGAGTGTGAGGAGCATGGATTGTGCAGTGATTTTCTTCAAGACGAGATCAACGGAAAGTTCTTGGCTAGTAGAGTACATAGTTTGTTGTGGATGGGAATGGATATGAAGTTCTCATGTTTATCCTAGGGTGGTAGTGTATATGTGATATGTTTTATAGGATTGAGATTTTCATGTGTAGGGTCACCGTTCAGTTTTGGAAAGAGGGTCACAAATTCTTAGGTAAATGATCTTCAGATGATTAAGGAAGTGGTATTGCTAATTAGGGTGATTTGACGAGGGTATACGTTTTAGAAAAAGGCAATGTGATTAAGTTAATGGTACTTCATTAGTATTGCGACACTCTATTGTTAGATCGACTGCTGATATTCGAGTTTTCTTGGTGGTACAAAAGAATTATTAAAGTACCTCTCATGGATGTTTGGGTATTAGAGCTGTGTTGAATATGCAGGTGTAGTTAGGGTCGGATATGGTGATCTATGTGCTAGGGTGGTTTTATATTTCGAAGACCCATCGAATGGCTGGGAAGGATTGTCTTTCTTGTTTGGGCTTTCGTGATAGATGTCAGTGTAAAGACTCCTACCATTGACTCGATTCTGATGGCGAGGGACTTTTCAGATATGTTTTTTGTGGTCGGGCATGTCGCCGGACAGAGTTGTTGATTATGGTATTGATTTGGTGTCGTGCACCATAGTGTATGGCACCAGTGGGATTAAAAAAGTTGAAGGAACAACTTCAGGAACTCCTTCATAAGGGTTCATTGGTAGACCTATATGAATGTATGTTCTATATCGAGGTGATTTTATTGACATCAAGTTTCCATTGGTGAGGGATGTGTTGATTCAATTGTTATGGAGCTATTAATGTTCTGAGGTGATCTATTAGTTCCATTCTGTGTTGCTAGGTGTTATGATATATTGGTTAAAGTCACATATTGTGAGGTTCTATTGGGGTTTTATAGTGGAAGTCGAGTGGGAAGAGTACTGGGTATTGCTCGGTGGGTGGCATATCGGTTGTGTCCCTTCGAGTATGTATAATGTTATGTCAATTGCTTCATGGTGGTTATGATGATTGCTTTGGTTTTAGACATCATATTGCGTGTGGATGTAGATTTTGAGCAAAGTGACTTGAGGTGTTTCATGTAGACTAGTGTTTGAATGAGGTCACTCATTGGAGTGAAGCTATGTGGAGGTATGATCATGTGGGTTAGATTCATGTGTTCTGTTTCTATGATGTGTGACGGGTTCTCAGCATTGTGTGTAGTGGTACTGCTGAGCTTGCGGTACATCTCTTTCATTTGAGTCATTTTCATGATTTGAGTATGTTCGTATTGTTGCTTATTAGTGCGCGGATTGCACAAGTTGTGGCTTTAGCATGTATGATGTGTCATGTCATCAGAGTAATTGTGTTGGATTAGATGAGATCGTTGGGGTCTTTAATGAATATAAACAGATTCGATTTCAGCATGTTGGAAGGATAATAGGGAGGTTCGGCAGAAATTTGCTATGGTCTTTGCCAAAGGAGAAGTTGCTTCATGAATGGTTGATCTGCGAAATGGTTATGGCTTACTGCGTGTTTCATTTATCATTAGCAGTATATGAAAGTGTTGGAATGAGACTTTAGTTGATAAGAGATTTTCTAATGGTATTCGATTTTTGTGTGCAGCTGTTGTGATTAGAAGTCATCCCTACAAGTGTTTAAGTTATGCGGTATACCATGTAAATGCACCTGAGAGGACCAGTTTAGGACAAAATCATAAAGGAGCGGCCCGCTCCACTCTCATATAGGTGAATTCATCAGCTGTATACTGCTTTTACATATACCATCCATAAGGACTATGAATTTCATTAAGAGTTATAACTGGTCCTCTCAATTAGTAGCAGTTAAGCACTCTCCTATAGTGCTTTAGTGACAATATCGACTTGGTATTGCCCATATGAACCTACTTCATGGGATCTCCAATCAAATAGGTTGGGTTACCATCTCTATTGATAACATGTCAGCCTTAATCCCATCTCTTTTGAGGTTCTAAGAATTAATTTTCTTCCCACAGGTTTAGTCAGAGAATCGGCCAAATTTATCTTTGACTTCACATAGTCAATGGAAATTATTCCATCTCTCAACAGATATTTTATGACATCATGTCTCAATTTCATGTATCTACTTTTACAATTATAAGATTTATTCTTTGCATAGTTATTGCCACTTGGCAATCACAGTGTATAGATAGATGAGGCAATACGTCTTTTATTATAGGGATATTAGCTAAGAAATTTCTTAGTCACTCAGCCTCAATCTAGTTAATTCCAGAGCTACAAACTCTGATTCCATGGTGATCTAGCAATGATTGTCTGTTTAGCTTATTTCCATGATATTGCACTACCACCAAGAATTTTTGCATAACCACTAGTGAATTTTGCCTCATCTGAATTTAAGATCCAATTTGCATCATTATACCCTTCTAAAATAGGAGGAAATCTACTATATAAGATACTATAATTCATGGTTCTTCTCAAATATTTTATTAGTATATTTATTGTAGACCAATTCTCTCTGTTGGGATTATGAGTATATCTACTCAGTCTACACACGGTATAGGCTATATCAGGCCTGTAAAATTCATTAATGCATCAGACTCCCAATAATATGCACATATTTAGACTGAGAAACTGGGTCACCGTTATTCTTTTTCAATTGAGAGTTAGCATCAAAAGGAGTGCTCATAGATATGACATTAAAATATTCAAACTTCTTACAAAGTCTCTCAACATAATATTCTTGTGATAATATTATTCTATCTTCACTCCTTATAACTTTAACTCCCAATATTGTATTTACTTCACCTAGATCTTTCATATCAAAATTAGTAGATAAAAATAATTTAGTATTTTGCATAATATTTGAACTTGACCAAATATAAGCATGTAATCAACACACATATATTATCACATAATCGTTGTCTACCATTTTAGTATAAATATATTTATCCTGCTCAACTGAAGAAAAAACAGTTTCCTAGTATCACTTGTTCAAATTTCTCATACCACTGCTTAGGAGCTTGCTTAAGGAAATAAAGAGATTTAATTAATTTACAAACTTTATTTTCTTGTCCAGGAAGGATACAACCTTCATGTTGAACCATATAAATTTCTTCTTCTAAATCACCATTTAGAAAAGCAGTTTTGACATCCATTTGGTGGATAAAGACCTTACGGATTGAAGCTAAGGCAACTAAAATTCGAATAGAAGAAATTTTAGTCACTGGTGCAAATGTATCAAAATAATCTATATTTTATTTAAAAAAAAATTATTTTGCAACTAACTGAGCTTTACATTTATAAAAAGATCCATCATGATTAAATTTCTTTTTGAATATTCATTTATAACCAATAGGCTTTGCACTAGGAGGTAAATTACTTAAATTCCATGTACTATTTTTCAGAATAGAATCAATTTCAATTTGCCTCTTTCCAATAATTAGCTTTTGAAGAAGATATTTTTTCAAAATAATTTGATGCTTCACTATCGACAAGAAAAGTTTGGAAATAATTTGCAGAAGAAATATTCTTTCCTAGGCTTTTTGCTCCTTCTCAGTTTCTCGTTAGAGGTAATTTCATTATTTGTTTGAACATGTGTATGAGAGATTTTATCATACAATGGATAAATATATTCAAAGAACTCAATATTCTTTGTTTCAATTATAGTATTGCAATCAAGTACATTACTTTTTTAAAACAAGAAATCAATATGCAGCAATATGTTTAGCATATCCAATAAGCATGCAATAAGCAGTATTAGAACTTATTTTTCTCTTTTTAGGTTCTGACAAAAGAACTTTAGCCAGACACCCCCACACTTTTAAATATTTCAAGTTAGGTTTATAACTCCTTCACAATTCATACAGATTTTTGCCAGTTCTTCTATGTGGTATTCTATTTTGTAAGTGACATGTAGATAAAAAGAATTCACCCCACAAATTGTCAGGTGCCTTAGAACTAACTAACATAGAGTTCATCATCTCTTTCAATATTCTATTTTTTATTTCAGCTACTACATTTGATTCAGGTGAATAAGGTGAATTTACTTCATGAACTATTCCTTCTTTTAACCAAAATCATTCAAAGACAAATATTCTCCGCTACTATCAGATCTAATTCTCTTAATTTTTCTACTAAGTTGATTTTCAACCTCAGTTTTATAAGAAATAAAACCATTAAAAGCATCATCTTTATTTCTAAGCAAATACAACTTAGTATATCTAGAAAAATTATCAATAAAAGTCTCATAATATCTTTTACCACCTCAAATCATAGTCTTCTTCAAATCTCCTAAATCAGTGTGAATCAAGGATTACAATTCAGTTTCTCTATTTATAGAAAAATATGTCTTTCTAGTACATTTAACTTCAACACATATCTCACACTTATCAATATTATTTGATTCTAAACTAGATATTAATCCTAGTAATTGCATTTTCTTTATGTATGCGATATCAACATGTCCTAGTCTAGCATGCCATAAAGAAATAGATTCAACCATATAAGCAGAAGAAAATGAATTTTCATTGCTAGTATTAGAAATATTAAGTATAAATAAACCATGATTAAATATTCATTGCCCAAAAAAATATTATTTTTGGTCAATACGACCTCATTATTTTTAAATGAAACCTTCAATCCAACTTTTCTTAATAATCTTACAGAAACTAAATTGGTTTGGATATTAGGAACATGCAATACATCACCCAATGTAAGAGTTTTATCATATGTGAGTTTGAGAAGAATTTTTTCTTTTCCAAGAAAACGAGTTGTTCTTGAGTCACCAAGATAAATAAATTATTCTCCGTCCTCAATTTGGATCTTGTCGATAGTGAAGCATCAAATTATTTTGAAACAATATCTTCTTCAGAAGCCAATTATTGGAAAGAGGCAAATTGAAATTGATTCTATTATGAAAAATAGTACATGTAATTTAAGTAATTTACCTCCTGGTGCAAAGCCTATTGGTTATAAATGAATATTCAAAAAGAAATTTAATCATGATGGATCTTTTTATAAATGTAAAGCTCAGTTAGTTTCAAAATAATTTGATGCTCCTAGTTATGGGGG
>MU712966.1:47193-60147 GCA_026770625.1 Nicotiana glauca
CTTGATACATTAGCGGCCTACTGGGCGCAGCAGCACGGACGATTCAAGGACTAGGTGAGTTGCAGTATGCGAGGCGACCCGTAGCTTTTAAAGTCCCTTCCTAGTAATTGTATTTCCTTTCTGTCCATTGTATTCCGGACAGGTGTTGTGTTGTATTTATATCCTTTTCTGTAGTTGCTCATGCACTTGTGACATCGGGTTTCTGGGATGGTTTCAGTGAACTTTCTAATAATTGTGATTTTTGACTTTTAAACTAAAGCAAAAACCTCTTATTTATTTGTGAAAATGGAAGGAAAATTCTGGAATTTGATGTATTAAAAAAGAATTTTTAAATCGGTAATCTAATTGGCTGGCCTGACAGCGGTGTCCGGCGCCACCACGACCCTTAGTGGATTTTGGGTCGTGACAACGAGATACAGGAAGGATAAAGAAACTGGTCAAATAAGATGATATAGATACAACTTTTCAAGAGAAATAAATACCGGAGTCGTTAAGGAATATTTGTATTCAATGTAATGATTATGTAACGTAGCATTTAATGTCATTAAATATTCATAATAGCCTCATTATGGCTTAGATGTAACGTACATTTACAGAGATTCTCCAAAAGACCTATAAAAGGAGAAATATATAGTCGATGGAGGGGAGATGCATTATTGGAATATATTTTGATTTACAAGTTTTCATATCTGAGCACTTATAAATTCTTTTCTTTACTTATTTTTTGATTATCAGTAACCCGATTCTTCTATTTTTCTAGATCTGACTAAAAAATCTATTTTTTGGTTAAACAATCTTGGTGACCTAAAGCAAAATAACGAGAGGCCTTAATTTTTTTTATTTAAAAATTATATATTTTTATTTGAAGTACATTTTTCTAACTTTTTTAGATGCAAAATTATTAATAATTTTCTTATAATCGAGTTATCCTCATAATTCTTTTTTCAACTGATAATACTGCTTATCTAATCCAGTTAGCTTCTCGTGAGACATTGTTGATCCTATACAAGATTTTATCAATTTTAATTTGGAAAAACTTCTTTCCCCGATGCAATTGTTATAGTAGTATATTTTATTCTATAAGGAATATAAACATTGAAAAAAAGTCAAGTCTTGTTATCTTATTAAGTATGTAGATTAGAGTTCTATCTTCTACTTATAATATTTTCTTTAATGCTATATTATTTGAAAAATAAAGCCTAAACTGAAGATAAATCTGTGAATGATCTCTACAATTCTTTATTTCCTCCACACTTCTTCATACATAAAGTAAGCTGCTAATATCCCTATTTATAATAGTATGAAACCTATTTTAACTAGAAACATGAAAGCCCGTTCCTATATTTATTCTATCCGCAAATCCTATTTAGACCTTAATTGTTGTGGCTATCAAGCAACATTGGTCTTTGTTCTAACTTGATGTCAATAATGCCTTCTTACATTGTGACGACCCGACCCGTCGTAACGTGAGTTACCGCCCCATTTCCCCATCTTATGTTTCTCTATGCTTCATTATCAGTATTTTAGGTGATCGAGTCGATTTGGATTGGTTTTAGTAGGAAATGAGACACTTAGTCTCTTTAAGGAAGGTTTATTTTGGAAAAGTCAACCAGACATTGACTTATGTGTTAGATGGCTCGGATTTGAATTCCAATGATTTGGTTAGCTTCGGGGGATGATTTGTGACTTAGGAGTGTGACCGGAAGTAATTTTGGAGGTCCGGTGTTGAATTAGGCTTGAATTGGCGAAGTTAGTATTTTGGCGAATTCCGGTTGATAGGTGAGATTTTGATCCGAGAGTCGGAATAGAATTCCGAGAGTTGTTGTAGCTTCTTTAGGTAATTTGGGATATGTGTGCAAAATTTGAGGTCATTCGGACATGGTTTGGTCGGGTTTTTGATTGAAAGTGTATTTAGGAAGTTTTTAGAAAAATTAGGCTTGAATTCGATGAGCTTTGGGTAATTTGATATTGTTTGAGGTGCTTTGATGATTGGAACAGGTCTGAATAATGTTATGAACTATGTTGGCATGTTTGGTCGGGATCCTATGAGGCTCGGATAAGTTTTGGAAGAGTTTTTGGAAGATTTTTGCCGTTTTGAGCATAAGTATGTAATGATCCAAAGGTTCATTTTTAGTTATAGAGATCGAAATTTGATTTGGAGACTTCCGTAATTTTGATAATGAATTATAGGACTGATCTAGAAAGTTTGGTCTAATTTCATCAAGTCGCGATTGGGTTTTTGACGCGAAACAAGAGTTAATTGTTTAACTAGAAAAATGGATATCGCACCAAGCTAACGAGATCCGAATTGTGTTTCTATTGAAGGAATAGGTTCATATTATTATTTGTGACTCATAGGAACAAGAATCGTCGAATTTCGAGTTCGTGTGATGGAGTTAGAGCATTTTTAGTGAAATAAAAAGCTGCAGAAATTTTCTGGGAAAAAAGCTGGTATTTTCGCTTCTGCGATGAACAGTACCGCAGAAGCGATGAACAGTGAATTTTCGCTTCTTTGATGAACAATACCGCAGAAGCAAAAAATTCTGGACAGTGTATATTTTCGGATAGTCCGAGATTTATCTCATTTTTGGAGCTATGGAGCTTGGATTGAAGCGATTTTCGAAGCGATTTTCACCATATGGATTGGGGTAAGTGTTCTATATCCAAAAGTAATTATATTTAATGATTCCGTGGTTATTTTTATCAAGTATTAGTGATCAAATGGAAGAAATCAGAGAAAATTTGTAAACTTTTCAAAAACAAAAATTTATGATTTGGAGGCCGAATGGTTGTCGGATTTTGATAAAAATTATATGGTTGGACTCGTGGTTGGATGGGGTTTCATATTTCGTAACTTTTGTCGGGTTCCAAAATGTGGTCCCCATGGGCAAAAATGGTGGTTTAGGGCTTGAAACTTAAGAGAGTTAAAATGGCCGGTTTGAGGGGCAAGGGCGTCGTGAGCTAGAGATTTCACCGGTTAGAGGTGAGTAATGATTGTAAATGATATCCTGAGGGTTTGAAACCCCGGACTTGCACACTATAGTGCTGTATTGAGGTGACTTGCACGCCAGATATGAGCGTGGGGTAGAGCACCGTTGGGGATTGTGACTTGGTCCATCCCGGTTGTTGATTTTACTGCGTAATTGACTGAAACTACTTGTTATCATCACAATTTGGGATAATTGCTATGGTTGGGCTTCGTGCCAATTATGTGAATCCTTCAGGGATTGTTTTACTGATTTCTTACCATGAGTACAAAAAATTGAATTCAGTCATAGTATTAAATACTGTTTTGCAAACTCAGCCACTTTTCTCAAAACTTGGGACTTAAATAATATTTCTAATGAAGTTTGGGCTGAATAATTTATTTGCTATTGTGTCGAGAGGCTTATGTGATTTTGGAATAATTATGGGATCGGGCTGCGCGCCGCAGTGGTATTACATTTATGGGATCGGGCTACGCGCCGCAGTGGTAATATATTGATATGAGACCGAGGGCCTGGATTTGATGCCACGAGATGGCTTGATATTGCGCTTGGGCTGTAGGAGCCCCTCCGGAGTCTGTATACACCCCCAGTGAGCGCCGTCGATGATAAAATATATGGATGGCTCGGGCTGCACGTCGCAGTGGGTACCGGAGTGTACCGTCATATGCATTGTATTGCACTCATGCATTTATTTCTATTTGTACTATTTGTCATGACATTCAGCACTCTCATTTCATTGGCTTTCATGCTACTACTTGCACTGCTTACCTGATACCTGGTAATAATTGTTAATGGAGTGCTGTGCCCAAGGGGCTAAATTTTGTGCTGGCTTGCACTACTTGTTTCGCATTCATTTGCTTAACTGTTGGAAAAAGATATTTTCAAAAGAAGTTTTAAACTGAGCCCTGATATTTTCTAAAGATTTCACGGTTTCACTGTTTTCTCAAGGGTTATACTGTCTTATATAGCATGATGGTTTTCTTGACGTGATTTCTCACTGCTCAGTTGTTATTTACTTTTATTACTCACTGAGTTGGAGTACTCACTTTACTCCCTGCACCTCGCGTGCAGATGCACGTATTGGTTTACTCGGTAGCGGGTTTGAGCAGGTTGAGGATTTGCTATCGTAGCTGAGCAAGGTGACCGCCAGCGTTCGCCGCACCGGATTTCTTCCTTTCGATTTCAGATTTTATTCTATGTATTATAGGCTTTGTAGTTGTATTACAGATCTTTCTAGATGCTCATGACTTGTGACGCCCTGGTCGGGCTGAGATGGGTTGGATTTTCGCATATTTTTTTCTATATTTCTGCTATTTGGTATTATTAAACCATGTTGTACTATAATTGTATTAAATAATTATTTTTAAAGGATGAATTGGGTTGACTGGCTGGCCTTGTCTCCACGAGAGGCACCATCACGACCATGTTTGGGATTTGGGTCGTGACAAGTTGGTATCAGAGCCTAGGTTACTAGGTCTCACGATTCATAAGCAGGTTTAGTAGAGTCTCGCGGATTGGTACAGAGACGTCTGTATTTATCCTCGAGAGGTTGCAGAACTTTAGGAAAACCTCCTATTCTTGGAATTCTTGTCGTGCGTACTTGATTCATCTTGAGATATAACTCTTGAAATTCCTTCCACGTGTTCGAACGAGTGCATGATTGTTCAGAATTTGATGTGCCTTGAGGGCTTGTAAATCCCCGATCGAGGGGTAAGACGTGATCTCTGTGAGTATATATTGGGCCAGTCTGGAGGACTTGAGGTCGGATCTTTGCCTATGGCTTGAGCACCGAGGTGTTGATTGCGTGAGCAAGTGTTTTGAACCTATATATTTGGTATTGTCCCTATTAGTTGGAATGGCAGCTGGGTAGCTACGTGATGAGTATGTTAGTACTGCGAGATGTATCTGTGTAACTTGGAATGGTTGAGGAAGACTTGCTTGATGTAGGTGAACTACTAGGCATTTGAATTCAATCATGATTCAAGGTATAGCCCCGATTTATGGGCGCATGAAGAACTTTTTCATGTTTCCAGTTGAGAAAGAAGTAAATTTCATGTTGCAATATGAGTTCAGACTCAGGAAGACTAAGTGACTGTGTAATGTGTGGAAGGTATACAGAAATGTTAGATTGAGGCGAAGCAGGTGGGTTGTCTCCCGCGGAGTGTTCTGAAGTGGTATGATCCTTATGTTGTCTGTTAGAAGATCTCATTTACAAGCAAAATATACGTGTTGAGATTTAAATTTTTGGTTCTCTTAAGAGAGTGAGTTTAACTGTTGCGAGATTTCCAAAGAGTTACAGTACTAGATGAAATGTGTTTACACAAGCTTACAAAGGATTTGAGTTTAATCTCACTGTGGTACTAAGCCAGCAGTGGAGTATATCCGTTATGACTATTATGTGTTTTGATCTATAGCTTCGAGCCAAGTTGGGGAGGTTGCCGTTGGCTAACTGATTGTACGATTACGCATTTTGTTGGTTCCGATTTGAGGCATATTGGCAAATCAGTCCTGGTTGTGGAAACTAGGCCGATAATGGCACGAGCGAAGGAAAATTTTGACAAAGATGTCATGAGCTCGGATGAGCAGGAAAGAAGTTTCGATTGTTAAGGTAAATTGGTATTGTCTTCAGCATCACCTGAGAACGGTGTTGCGCAGAAAGGGCTTTGCGCCCTGGTTCATGATTCTTGATCACTTTTCAGCGTTAATACGCCCCAAATATTGTTGTGATAGGTTGTGGGAGTGTGTCCCACTGTAAGATTATATAAGTGTGGCATGTAGTCACTTGACTGATTAAAGATGTAAACCAAGTATGAAGGTTGTGATGGTGTCGTTAAATTGAAGATTCATGCCTGGAGGGCACTTGGCCTATTGGGTTGTGAACTGGGGAGGATTACTCTGATTATGATGGTTGTTCTTGTGTGTATGAGGAAAAAAAGGGAGTTATTATGGACCTTTGAAAGGTTATCAGACTAGTTCAGTGTGATGATAAATAGCTTGAAGTCGGTGAACGGATTTAATGTGAATAATGGCTCTATATGAGGCCAGATGTGTGCATTTTGTGATGCGGTCCTCATGGAGGAGTAGTCAGGTTGATGTATCATTGTCAAACAATTCAGGTAGTATACATTACGCCGTGTGATTTGTGAAATGGCTTGAGAAATTGCTTATGTGTTGAGAATCCACGTAGGAATGATGTTACCTGAGCAACTTGGCTCTTGCAATTCAGATTATATATCGCACCTCAGTTGTGCTTGTGTTTTGTAGTTTATAACGCTAAATATCCCTCAGGGATGATATTATGCACTTAGCATACTTATGACCGATATTCGGTATTTTGTTGTAATGAGCAGATTTGGCTCAATGTGTATCTCCTTATGTGAGATCTATGTGTGGATCGGGTGGCGCGCCGCCATGGGTATGTTATCTGGATCGGGTTGCACGCCGCAACAATGTGATATTGAGTATAGTTTTCTATATGCTATCTTTGTATGCCTTGCTTCCTATTTTCCAAGGAAAGTCTGTATTAATGCGTGGGGTTTGGTAATTCCTTCTGTAAGGTGTGGAAGAATCTGGTGTTGGCATCACCATCAGAGAGCCAGTTGATTCTGGCTTTCAACATCCAAAAATCTTCTTCATTTTTCAGGATTGAGTGAAGTTCCTCAATGAGAGTGTTTTCTAAGTTTTAGAGGAAATGATCAGACTGATAGTTTGGAGATTTTTGGATCCCAACTATCCTGGCAATTAATCTTTTTTTTTGTGGAATATGTTGCCTAAAGTGTTTTTGTTCCAATTGGTTGCATTTTCTTTGAACCTAGTAGAGGAATGGATTAGGGTGGTGTGGTGTTTTACCACACGGATTCGAATCTAAAGGGCTTGGCTGAGGCCACTTGTGTGCTATTATTGAGCTTGACAAGCAAAGGGCAATGGTCAGAGGGGGTCCTAGCTGGGTGAGTAACATTTGCCTCTGGGTATTCATTTACCTAGTGGTTTTTAGCAAAGCACCTATCAGTTCTCTCTAGGATAAGGCTAAACATATTCTTGTAACGCTTGTTGGACCAAGTGTACTTACTTCCTTTAAAGCCTAGGTCTACTAACTTGCAATGGGTAATAAAATTCCAAAATAAATTGCTCCTATTTATGTTAGTGTGGTTGCCCCCAAATTTATCTATTGCTTTCAAAACTTCATTGAAATCCCTACACGCAAACTAGCTACCCTTAAAGTGGTTAGAAATATCAATCAAATATCCCAGAGGGTCTTTCTAACCTCTATATAATTACTAGCATAAATTTCAGAAAGTAACTAAGGGGGGTTGGATGGTAGTATCTTGATCATTGCATGGATACCCTAGGGTGTTCCCGCTACTTCATCTACCTGGAGAGAGGACTCATTCCACATGATGACGATACCTCCTAAATGTCCTACTGCTGGGAACTGGATATGAAGGTCATATTGCAGTTCCTCTGTGAGCTTTTTATGGTCTGCCAACTTGGTTTCTAATAGCACTACCATTGCCGGTTTGTGCATCTTCACCATTTCTGAGCAGTGTCTTTTGAACTCAGCACAGTTTGCCCTCCTAGTATTCCATATGATGAAATTCATTAGGGGGTGAGGGTTTGTTGGGATATTGCTCATCAATGCCTTGTCCCTTCACTGGGCTGACATCACATCCTTTCCCCTGGTTGAAGTTGACTGGGTTCTCATCACTAGAGTTAGGGTTAGGAGTGGCTTCAGTACACCCTAGCTCTGATGGGAGGACAGACCCAGTCCAGATCTTGCAAGAGCTTTCGGGTATAGTAGGATTAGCGTCTCGCTGTGATCCATACTGAACTCCACTGCTCGTACTGCCTCTAGCCATAATGAGTCTATTCTCGTTGGGCTGTAAGAACAGTTGTTCATTTCTCTCTTAGCCGACTCTCTCTCTCTCTCAAAACTACTGCCATTGTTACACCTTCAAATCCTTGCATTTTATCATGGTATCAGATCGGGAGATACTGGAATCTCACAGTGGTGACACTCTCAAACTTATTGCTGGTCTAAATCTCTCAATTTTGTTGATCAATTGTTGTTATTGACATGACAATGGCAGAAAACATAATTGACCACACACATCCCCTATTTTTGGGTCCTTCAGACACTCCGAGCTCGGTATTGATTTCGGTAAAGCTCACTGGGTCGGAAAACCATGGGCTATAGAGTAGGTCGATGAGGATTGCACTTTTGGGGAAGAGGAAGCTAGGGCTTGTGACCGACACATGCAAAAAGGAATCCTACAAGATAGTTGATTTACATGAGCAATGAGAGACCTGTAATGCTATTGTTTTGTCATGGATCATGGACAATATGTGTGAAGAGCTCCTTGGTGGAATTGTGTATGCATCAGATGCTCATCTTATTTGGGATGATCTACAGGAGAGATTCGATACGGTCAATCGAGTAAGAAATTTTCAATTACATCATGAAATTGCAACTCTCTCACAAGAAACTAGGCCAGTTTCAGTCTATTTCACAAAATTAAAGGAACTTTGGCATGAATATGATGTTTTATTCCTTTTCTCTAATTGCGGATGCCCTAAGTCTAAGGAAAATATGGAACAACTACATAAACAACGAGTTATGAAATTTCTCAGCGAATTGAATGAGTTCTATGATTAGGCTAGAAGGCAAATTCTCATGAAGACAACTGCACCTATGCTGAATCAAGCCTATGCAATGATTGTACAGGATAAAAGTCAACATAATTGTGAGTACGTGATTTGTTCCCTAAGTGAATTACTCCCAAAAATTCAAACAGAAGGATTTCTTTAAATTTTGTGAATTTTTCTATTAATTGTTTGCATTTATTTATGCATTTTAATTCATATGAAAAATATAAACAATACATTTGGCATGTGCATTTAGGATTCAATCTTAAATTTTAGGATTAATTAGTTAGTTAAGAAAAAAATAAAGAAAACAACAAAAATGGTCTTTTGCATTTTGAGTTTAATTTGTCTTAGTTTGTATTTAATTAGAAATTAGGGTATTTGGAAATTAAAAAATATAATTGTTTCTTTAGTGTCAATTTGGTTTTTTTTGAGTTTAATTTAGCATTTAATAAAATCAGAAAAAATAAAAAAAATAAAAAAATACAAAATGAATAAATGAAAGAAATAAAAGAGAAAAGCTAAAGAAAGCAAATTAAAAGGGCTGGTTTTAAGACCCAAAATTGGGCCAAGCATCTTAGCCCAACAAATTGCCCAGCCCAAACTCCAAACCCATCTCAAAATACCCCAACCCACATCAGGAGATCCGGTCCAACTCCAGCCATGTCCAAACGACGTCGTTTAGTGGGTCAAATGATCTGAGCCATTGATCTTCTCTAATCCAACGGCCCTGATTGATTTGTGCATTTAGATATAACCATCCAAATTATTTGCCCAAACCCTAAAACATATGTCTCCCTCCTCGTACTATGGCCCATCCCCAGCCACCGGCATAACGCCGCCTTCCCCCACCACGCCTACACTATTCCCCTGCCGTGCTCCACCGCCGGAAATCGCCCACGGCGGCGGAGAACCTCCAAACTTCACCAAAAATACACCCCTGAATCCTCTCCCTCTCCCCTTTCCGGATCCGTGGTTGGTTTGCTTCAAACATTGGGCGATCTTCTTGAATCTTAATTAGAAGATTCCGGCCAAAACACTAACTCACCCAAACCTAGACAGATTAACACCCTAGCAGCCTCTCCCTCTTCTCTTTCCCCTTCCAACCTCAGTTCCTCTCAAATCGCACCGGAGTTCCTCGAATCCGCAAAACCCTAGCGCCGCCACAAGTTCCTTCGATGGTGGTGCTGCCCCAAATCACTTCAAACTCATACCCTATACTCCCTTCACCTTCCCCAACCTAAATCCCAAACCGCTTCTCTTCAGATCCAACTACAAATTCACAAATATTAAATCTAGTGTTCTGGGGTTTCGAGGCTTTTGGGAATTTTCAAAGGGCGATTGTTTTCTAGTTAATATTATAGGCCTATTCTTGACAGAATAGACATATAATATTAACTGGAAACCAATTTCAAGTGCATTTCTTGTAGAGTCCAAAAATCAGTAAGTTTTCTTCTCAGTTTTATTATTTCTTTTCTTTGTTCTCATGAGTTCTAGTTTTGTTAGTTGTTAGTCAATTTTGTGTTGTTTTCTGTGATTAGTTTGAGTTTTAGTTTGGTTGATTCTGATTTGAATTTCATCTTACCTTTGCTAGTTTAAATGTTCAAATGTCCGATTAGTTGATTCAGGCAACTAATTGATAATTAATTGGATTTTCTGATTAGTTTTGAGTCAAGTTGATATGTTTGCTCTTTTTCTGATAATAACAATTTGATTCTAGTTCATTAGGTTTAATAGTCTGATTTGGTGAGTAGTTTAAATACTGTTAATGCATGATTTTGATTAAGTAATTGTTCTTTAGTTTTGTTTTCTGATTGTTTCAAGTATTAGTTAAGTTTTAGTGAGTTTGTTTGGTTATAGCTAAATTAATTGGTTAGTTGGCTAGAATTGGAGGCTTGGTTTGACTAGGTTAGTTAAATTAGAAGTCAAATGAAGGGTTGGTAATTCTGGGGGGTGGTTAGGGGGTGTTTTGGGTATCAAAAATGGCATATTTTGCCAGAATAGTAATTCCAGAATTCAATTGCGGGTAATATAGGCATTTTAAGGGTAGGAAAACCAAGCTAGAACACCCTAGATCCTTCTAGAAGGGGTCTAGGTGTAAGTTTTAACATTCTATAAGCAGTAACTTGATAAACAAATAAAAACTTTAGGATTAATATGTAATTTCTGAAAATAAAAAAGGGGGGAAAATGAGTAAAAGTTTCCAGAACCTTCTGCCCGCTTTTATGCCTATAAAAGGCATGTTTAGTGCCTGGAATAAGGGGTTTTTTTGGACATCTAAAAATCCCAGAAACATTCTATCTTTAATTCTTTCACAAAATCCCTTTCTTAAGTTCAAAATTACAAATTTGAACTTCAAAATCTAAGGGAGTTCAAACAATTTGCACTCTTATAATCAAAAACGTATGTTAGCTTTCAATTCCTATCAAAAATCCAAAAACATATAAAATCCCGTAAAAATCCAAAAAAAAGTACTGTTTCAGTTAATTTCCTAGTTCATTTCTGGTTTTAGTACCTGATTTACCTCTCTTAATTCATTTTCTGGTAACTTGAGATTTCAGAGGAGTTTCTGCTTGGTTTTGAGTAGTTTTGGGGTTCAATCATCCTGTTTTTGGCCAGTTTATTGGTTTTTGAGTGCTAAAGTGTTCCTGGGTATTTGAGAGCTTAGTTTTGCTTTCAAAAATAGATCCTGCTGTTGCTGTGTTATCGATTCCCTATCGATTTGCTGGAACTATTCTTGAACTGCTGCTGTTATATTTGCTATCACTGACTCCTCCCTCTTTTCTTTTGTTATTCCAATACCAGGTACACGACTCAGCTTATTTGATGTATCACCTCTTGTCAATAACATGAAATAAAAGTTGAAGTCAATTCTATGCTGGATCTGCTGTTTCGTTATGTCTAAATGATTTTGTTGTGATTATGTGACTGAATATTGTAATATGTGATTCAATTGGTTGATCAGTGCAATTACATATGGACTGTAATTAGGATTTTTAAAGTGACTTAGACTGTTACCTTGGATTTCCAGTTTGTAGTAGCTGTTGAGAGCTATAGTTATATATAAATGCATCATTTGAGCTAACAGTCTGTAGTATTATCACAGGGCAAGTAGCAGTCGTGATATGAATTATGTTGTGACGACCCGGCCCGCCGTCATGTGAGTTACTGCCCCATTTTTCCCTTATTGTGTTGCTTTATGTTTCTATATCAGTATTAGAGTCGATCGGGTATAATTGAATTTGGTTCTGGTTGAAAATAAGGCACATAGCCTCTTAGAAGGGAGTTTGTTTCAGAAAAGTCAACCGGAAGTTGACTATGTGGTTAGACGGCTCGGATGTGATTTCTGATGGTTCGGTTAGCTTCGGGGGATGATTTGTGACTTAGGAGAGCGATCAGAATTGAATTTGGAGGTACGGTGTAGAAATAGGCTTGAATTGGTGAAGTTGGAATTTTGGCAAAATCCGGTTGATAGGTGAGATTTTGATACGGGAGTCGGAATGGAATTCCGAGAGTTGTAGTAGCTTTGTTAGGTGATTTTGGATATGTATGCAAATTTTCAGGTCATTCGGATGTCGTTTGGTTGGGTTTTTGATCGAATGTGAGATTCGAAAGCTTTAGTCGAATTTAGGCTTGAATCCGTCGTGATTTGGTGATTTTTGTGTTAAGAGTCATGTTTTTATGATTGGAACAAGTTCGTATGATGTTTTAGAGTGGGTTGGGTTTTTGGTTGGGGTCTCGGGGGCCTCGGGATGGTCTCAGATGATGAATCGGGAGTTCAGTAGATGTTAAGGCTTCTGTTGTTTCCGTATCTGCGGTTGAAGAGCCGCTTAAGCGGTCCCGCAGATGTGGTTGAGTGATCGCAAAAGCGGCCCTTTGAGGCCTGGGCATTTTTTGCAAAAGCGGACTATTTTACGCAAAAGCAGACTCCGCAAAAGCGGTTTGCGACCGCAGAAGCGGTCCTGGGTTAGTGTTGAGACCGCAGAAATGGTCCTTTGATCGCAAAGGCGGCTACCGCAGAAGCGGTATAAGACCGCAGAAGCGGTCTGTTGGAATTTTTGTGAATCCGCAGAAGCAGTCGGGAATCCGCAGAAGTGGTAGCGGGACCGCAGAAGCGGTAGCGGGATCGCAGAAGCGAAAATGTCAGAGGGTTTAATGAAGTCAGTGTATTCGAATTCCAGAAGTGTAAAATCATTTTGGGGTGCGAACTAAGGCGATTTTTGGACGATTTTGAAGAGGCTTCGAAGGAGAATCATCAGGTATGGATATTTGGACTTGGATTATGATATTATAGTGTAAAAACATGAATTAATCACTGAAAATT
>MDKF010375298.1:0-19767 GCA_026770625.1 Nicotiana glauca
AGACGAGTGGTGGGGGGGGGGGATCTGAAGGGGCTGGGTCGGGGGAATCAATATATACCAGGGTGAGAATTTAATCCAAACCGTTAGATCTGATGAGATCAACAGTTTGGATCATTTCATTAATGTGGAACGTGTCATTTGGTCTTAGTGGGGGACTGGGTCGGTCCGGAAAAATGGGTCGGGGCTGGATCGGGTGAGGATGGATGCCTTTGTACTGTTGGATCGAGTTGATATTAACGGCTCTGATTAATTGGTATCAAAACGACATAGTTTGGTAACCATACTACGTCGTTTTGCCGGTCTCTGAGACTGAAAGCTTGGACTGGGTATGGGGTTAATTTAGGCTGGTTTTAACCGGCTTTTTGCCAAAATCAATTGGGCTAGGGGACTTTTGGCCCAATGTCAATTCTTTTCTCTTTTTATTGATTTTATTTTATTTATTTAAAACCAAAAATCCTAACTTAAATTATAAAAACCCAAAATTGATTTAAAATGCTAGTCCGCTTTAAATAATTTTTTCACAAGTGATTTAAATACTAAAAAAAATCACACAATTTGACATTAAACACCGAAAAATATAAAAATATTTTTTTTATGATTTTCATTCTTTTTGTAAAATAATTAATTATTGATTAATTCCAAAATATTGATTTAAATTGTAAACACAATTGCAACATTTTTTTTTTTGTATTTTTCTATTAATTTAAACAACAAACACGCACACACAAGTGCTAACAATTACTAAAAATATCACGAAAAATTCACAAAATTTCACACAATAAAAAAAATATTTTGATTTTGATTTTGTGGGAGTAATTCATGTGAGGCAAAAATCACGTGCTCACAGCTGCCTCTCTTTGCTCGTGATCACGAAGAGTTTTCGTGCAAAGACAAAGTGATCGTATTCGAGCGATTTTTGCCCGTTTAAATACTCCGTGTGAAGCATTTTTGAAAGATTTGACTGAACCTCTGCTTCAAAGGTTTCCTACATATCCTTGGCTAAAAAAGGAATCAGGTCCATGTGTAGTCGGGACTGCCATGAAGCCGTGTTTACTGTTGTTGTTGCTGCTGCTACTTGCTGATCCCCTTATTACACCATGCTAAAAGAAAAATAAAGAAGCTAGGCTAAGCTATAGCTTATGAATTACAAAGACTTACTCTCAAACTTGCTCCGCGACCGTTGTTGTCCTGTCGCCTTTTATTTCCCTACAACAATTCTTTTGTTGTTGTCTTGCACCGTCTTCTTGATATGTTCTTCCTTTATACAGACGAATACATGACTGCTGCTCTTTTAAACGCTTTCTCTTGATCATTGTCGTCTTCCTCTGTCCTCCAGGCGGGTTCCTGACTTCTTGACTTGAATTGTATTCCTCTGTTCTCCAGGTGGACTCCTGACTTCTTGACTTGAATTGTATTCCTCTGTTCTCCAGGCGGGCTCCTGACTTCTTGACTTGAAATGTATTCCTCTGTTCTCCAGGCGAGCTCCTGACTTCTTGACTTGAAATGTATTCCTTTGTTCTCCAGGCGGGCTCCTGACTTCAACAACTTGAACAAAACAAAGAAACTTTCCTGCCCCAATTTGGTGACTGGGCATCATATTACTAGCTATTAATAAGAATTTGAAAGCTAAAATTTGAATTGTACTCCCTCTGTTCTTCAGGCGGGGTCCTAACTTCAACAACTTGAAAGGTACGCCTCTGTTCTCCAGGCGGGCTCCTGACTTCTGAAAATGGCCAAAACAAAGAAATTTTTCTGCCCCAGTTCGGTAGCTGGCGCATATCATTTTACTGAATATTAATTAAACTTGAAAACTGGAATTTGAAATATACTCCCTCTATTCTTTAGGCGAGGTCTTGACTTCTGAAACTTGAAAGGTGCGTCTCTGTTCTCCAAGCGGGCTCCTGACTTCACAACTTCAACCATTCTTCTTATTCTAATAGCCGTGTTGTTTTCCCCTTTTTGGATGGGTACCTGTTTGGTTCTTTCCTTTCCTTACGATGGGTTTCTCTGAGACAACCGAGATTTTCTGCCCCTGTTTCAATCAAAGAAAAATCTTGTCAGTTAAAAATATGGTGCTGGTTTTGATACTCTTTCGGGGGATGGTTTTCCCCTTTCTCCTTTCCGTGTTTTGCTTCGTTCGACTGCCTTGAACTTGGTCGAGACTTTTCGATACTCCGACTACTTCCTTATCAGTAAACTTTCTAACTGTTGCTTCCCATTTCTAACCTTCTTATCTGAAGTTTTCCAATTGTTGCCTTTCCCTTTTGGATTTTTATCCGATCCTATACTTTCACGGAATCTTCATCCTCCATTACTTGGTTTATCAATGACATCTCTTACATCCTATCACCTTCTCTTTGGCTGATCCTAGCCCCACTTTGCTTTTCACAATATTGGAATCCGGCAATAAACTCTGAAAATCCTTCTCATTTGTTGAAAACAAACTATTATTGAAAAAGTCTTAGCCAAAAGAAATGAAATACGATGATTTCAAAAGATGAAAAATAAAGAAGAATATCTTCCTTTAGAAGATTGTTTGAGAAAGAAAAGACTTATCTGAACGGGATAACTGTCCCCAATGACCATGTTGTGCATTTTGGATTAATCAACCCAGTCTATTCAATCAATCAATTTCCAAATTGTCCTGCTTTGTGCCTCAAAGTTTTCCCCAGCCCAACTCTTTTTTTCCGAACCATCATCCTTGTTCAGCTTGATGCCTTGACAGATCTTTTGTCGTCAACCCTATCTCATTGTCCCTTTCCTAATTCCTTGTTGCCTTATGGTGCCTGTGAAGGTTTTCACCAATAAAACTCTCTCATTTTCATTTTCTCTCAGCTTTCGTCGCCTTACAGTGCCCTTGCGGGTTTTCACTAATAATTCTCTCTCATTTTTGAACTTCTCTCAATTTTCATCTCCTTACAGTGCCCTTGCGGGTTTTCACTCATATGACTCTCTCATTTTTCATTTTCCTTGCTTAAAATCGGAGTACTGCCCTTGGTATGAATTATCTTTACTTGCTTGACTTGGAACCTCTCGAAGACTGATCGGGAGGTCTTTCTTTGGATGTTAATATGGATTCTTGGATAGGTTTGGAAAGAAAAAGGTATCAAAGTGTTCAAACCAAATCCAATGGGTTAGGATTACAATTTTTGGAACCAACTTTCTCATTACAAACATAACTTCTACCCCAGTTTTCTTGCTTGGGGATCTTTCAAGTTTTATTTCCCTATGACAGAGCCGTGAAGCTGCCTACATATCCTTAAAAGGAATCAGGCCAAACGTAGTTCATTTCTTCTTCCTTGTTTTTACGCTTTTCTTTTCATTTGTTATTATTTTTCCCTTTTCTGTTTTTCTTTTTCTTTACTCTTTCCTTTTTCTTTCCTTTCTTCTCTTTCTTTTCCTTTCTGGTTATTGATTCCAAAAGAGGGGTATGAAATAAAATAAATAAGGCTCAAAAGGGTGAACAAAAGGGTAAAGTGTTTAGATAGCAGAACAAATTGCCTTAGTCATTTCAACCTTCGAGACGATGCCAAGTACAAACAATCAGTGATTATACTAAAGAAATCATACATAATATCTCTTGACTGCATCAGAATTGATATCCATATCTATGCAGCTTCCTTCAATATCTGTTAAACATAAAGCACCATTGGACAATACTCTGGTTACAATGAACGGCCCTTGCCAGTTCGGAGCGAACTTGCCTTTTGTTTCAGCCTGATGTGGAAGGATCCGTTTCAACACTTGCTGCCCTACTTTAAACTTTCTGGGACGCACCTTCTTGTTGTATGCTCTTGCCATCATTTTCTGATACAATTGGCCATGACATACCGCTGCCAATCTTTTTTCATTCATTAAACTCAACTATTCCAAACGGGTTTTTACCCACTCATCATCATCAATATTAGCCTCGGCGACAATCCGAAGAGACGGGATTTCAACTTCCGTAGGGATCACTGCTTCAGTACCATATACCAACAAATAAGGAGTTGCACCTACCGAAGTACGAACAGTAGTGTGATAATCCAACAACGCAAATGGTAACTTCTCATGCCATTGCCTGGAACTTTCTACCATTTTCCTCAGTATTTTCTTTATGTTTTTGTTGGTTGCTTCAACTGCTCCATTCGCCTTAGGACGATATGGGGTGGAATTGCGATGCGTAATCTTAAACTGCTGACATACTTCTTTCATCTAATTATTGTTAAGATTAGCACCATTATCTATGATGATTACCTTTGGGATTCCAAATCGACAGATGATGTTGGAATGAACAAATCGACCACTGCTTTCTTGGTTACAGACTTGAAAGTTTTAGCCTCAACCTATTTGGTAAAGTAATCAATGGCAACCAGAATGAACCTATTCCCGTTAGATGCTGCTGGATCAATGGGTCCAATGACATCCATGCCCCAAGTAACGAAGGGCCATGGTGCTGACATCGTGTGCAATTCCGTTGGCGGAGAATGAATCAAATCCCTGTGTTTCTAGCATTGATGACATTTGCTCACAAAGACAATACAATCTCTCTCTGTAGTGAGCCAATAATACCCTGCTTGAAGGATCTTCCTCACCAATACATATCCGCTCATGTGCGGTCCGCACACTCCAGAATGTATTTCTGCCATGATTGTCGTAGCTTGTTTAGCATCTACGCAACTTAACAGTCCAAGATCCACTACAAGAAAAAGCTTTATCTACGACCAACATTTAGGGACGAGTTAATAATCTCGTCTCTAAATGTATATGTATTGGGACGAAATTATATTGTGGTCCTTAATGGTGTATTTTATTGCGAAGGTACTAAATCTGGTCCCTAAATAAATTAGTAACTGGTCTCAAATTATAATTGAGGGCCATGAGCGGGAAAGAATACCGCAAAATGTAATAATAAAATATTAAAAATTTATTATTTTCTAAAAAAATAGGCGCCAAAACTATAATACTAATTAAAATAAAAAATTCTTAAACTAAAAAAACTCTATGTTCAAGCAATACACGACTATACTCTGCCCTAGTCTCTAATAAAACACGCAGGTCTGCCTCCTCTTCATCTCTCAAAATATGTATTTTGTCAAAGCAAAGATTGCAAAACTGTTTATTGGTGAATCGTAGGTGTACCCTAGCTTTCGACCTCGCTCAATTCGTGAATCTCAGGTACTCTGCCCTATTCTCTAATAAAGAACGCAGGTCTACCTCCCTCTCTTCATCTCTCAAAATCAGTATTTTGTCAAAGCAAAGATTGCAAATTTGTTTGTTGGTGAATCGCAGGTGTACCCGAGCTTTCGACCTCGCTCATTCGTGAATCCCAGGTATGCCTCCTCTTTCGATTTTCTCTTTTTCTTCTTTAAGTTCTTCTTCTCCTTCTTCTCTATTTGGTAAAAGGTTTCATAATTTTGTTTCTTATTTGTATATTCAATAGAAAGATTATTGGGTTGGGATTTCTAATTTGATAATTTGATTTCTCTGAAGTATATTCGTATTTATAGCCTGTATGAAATATTAATCTTCAAACAGGGGAAATAGAGTTCGAGGTAGGAACAAGTGCAAAGAAGTTGCATCACTTGAAGTCGGACAAAAGCTGAAAGTAACCTTTTACAATAATCGAATGTTTGGAACAAATAGCAAATTTTTTTCGAGGCACTCGGGCAGAATAGTTCGTGACCGCAATATGTATCCTTTGGGAGTATCATCGTGGAATGATATTAAGCAAGAAAATTTGAATCACATGTGGGCAGCTATTGAGGTAACAAATATATTAAGAGTATGCTTGTGCATTTTAACCGTGTTGACACTGGAAAGTATAGTACTGTGAAATGTGCCTATTTGTGCTAGATGTCAAATTGCTAATTTAGTTGATTAGTTATGTTTGTTGCAGGTATTCTATTATATCGGTCAATTATATGTGTGAGTCTAACTGCTCTTTTATAAACTGTTCCTATTATCACATGGCATAATGAATTTAAAGAGAAGTGGTTTCTTGTGTTCTTGCTTCTTGTTTTCTTCTTTCTAGCTCCTAATCCAATGTTATGAGAATTGTTTCTCAGTTTGTTGGCTTTCTGGTGTAGCCACTGTAGTCTCTGGCTTAACAAGTTTGATATAATGTTTAATAACATTCCTATAGCATCTCGCTTTACTCGATACAACAACAGAAGTTTGAAAAACTTAATAGGAAAGGTATAGCTGTTATTTTGTTTCTCTTTGGACGTTCTGTGCATTGGCAGGTGGTTTGAGCTCCTTTTCATTGGCTCTAACTCTTTGTTTTTAAAAAAGAAGTGGTTTCCTATCATCACATGGCATACTGAATGTTGGGACAAGTGGTTTCTTGTGTTCTTTTTTTGATAAAGTAAGTTGCTTCATTGAAAGGCATTAAGCTGATGCAATGACTACAAAAATAAATATGCTAGCTCCATTACAAGATGTTATGATAGGATCTTGGAGCTACCCAAAACTAGAAAATATACCTGAAAGAGGCTAGTCAAGAGTAAGGGAGCTCAAAAAATCTAAAAAGACAGTAGAACTATTTACATAGGACTGTTTAGCCTAACAAAAAAGACTAAGTAGACATTTGGCCTTCAGCAAGTGAATTGGTGTTGAGACTCCATCAAAACATCTAAGGTTTCTTTCAGTCCATAGGCGCCAAAAAATGCAAGCTGGTATCATCCTCCAGGTGTCCCTGATGGCCCTATCAACTCTCTAAAGGCTCCAGCTCTCGACCGTATCTCTAATATTCTGTGGCATCACCCATTTGAGATTAAAAAGAGCTAGAAACATATGCCACATGTTTGCAGCTACAGCACAGTGTAATAGTACATGATTGACTGATTCTAAGCTTCCTTACATAGGTAGCATCTATTAACAAGCTGGAAGCTTCTCCTACAGAGGTTGTCCTAAGTCAGACAAGCATTCTTTAGTGCCAACCAGCTGAAGCACATCACTCTTGTGTTCTTGCTTCTTGTTTTCTTCTTTCTAGCTCCTAATCCAGTGTTATGAGAATTGTTTCTCAGTTTGTTGGCTTTCTGGTGTAGCCACTGTAGTCTCTGGCTTAACAAGTTTGATATAATTAGTAAAAGGGTAAAAGAGCCTAGCTAGTACCATAACTAGAAAAAGGTCTAGTTGGTATAGCAACCTAGCAAGGATTCTTCCTAACTGTTTTTTAGCTAGAAATTTCAAGGAGAGCAGCATCTGAAATGGGGTGTTCAAGGAAAACTGAAGAACCCAACAGTATTTGCAAAGTTCATATATGTATTTGACCCATGAAAAGAGAAAGGTATTGAAGACCAACAAACTCATTTACTAAGATAGCACACATATGAATGCCCCACAACCAGGTGTCTCCACAATAATAACTTATTCAAGAAAAGTCATCTCAACGCCTACCTTACATCTTCTTGTCCAAATGATTCCTCGAGAATATTGATTGCTTCCAAGTACATAGGTTTTGCTTTATTGAACGCCTTTTTGACTCTATACAGCTCTGCCTGTCACAAAAAATAGAACCAATAAGCTTTCTAAATAGACTAATCAGTCAAGCGGAAAATAAGTTTCATGCAAAAACTTATAATTAGAAGTACTCACTTCATTCTTAATGTGGCATATTGTTATTGGATTCATCTTAAGGTTAAATCTAATACAATCTGAAAAATGGAGTCTTAATAAGAAATGAGAATCAACACATCTCCGAGAATCTAATATTCATAGAGTATGTGCATTATTGAAGAACCCAACAGTATTCAAATGGCTTGGTTTGTGATTGCTGCAACCCTTGCTAGATAGAAGTCGATATGCCTTCAGCATAAATAGTGTGCCATTTTTTTGGCAATCCTCTAGGCAAGCGCCTAGGGCTAGTTTTTATATATAACAAATAAAATAAATAAAATTACATTGTCAGGTGGTCTTAATCTATGAAAGTAATAAACATTGAAAATTACATTTAACCTATTACCAAGATTAAGCAATAAACTCAAACTTGATATTACAAAATCCATACTATAATTAAAAAGATGAAGCCAAAAAGCCTTGTAATTGTAAACTAGCTTCATAATTATTTTATCATGTGCGTGCAATGTCACCTTTCCTTCCTCAACGGAATGAGCACAATGTGCTAATACCACCCCTATAGGTCGTATTGAGTGACAATGCAGTAGTACATAGATGTGTCCCTTGACTTGATTCCATAAGCTTGTGTTCATCCATTGTTGCAAAATTCTCTTATTATCAGACTCCATGTGGAGTTTGATTCTTATGTTGCCGATTGGTCCTCTTATGTGATTTGATGCCAGTGCTAGTGGACTGTCAAGCTGCATTTGGTTTTTGTTCCATAATGCTGTTACATAACCCAGAACTCTTGGTCGAAACCTCATCACCATACTCTCCACAATTCTGAGCAGTGGTTTCCTCATCCATGTCTCTACCTGTTACCTCTGCATGTTCACCTTTTTCATCCATCTCCCTAGTCTCCTTCAACGCAACAATATTAGGATACTAACTGCTTGGAACAACAAATTTCTCATTCTGAATATTAATGGGCTGCACATGTGCAGAATTTAATGTAACAGTATTTTCTGCAGGATCCTGTTGGTTCTGCAAATTGTCTGCTTTTTCTTTTTCTTCTGCATTATTGACAGCATGAATTTCTGCATTTTGTAAGGCCCTTCCTGGATCTATTATAATAATGTCCCCTTCTTTAGCCACTACTGTTTCTGCATTAACATCTTCTATGATGTTCGTAAGTTCCTGGTCATTCATCATAACTCCCACACCTGAACTCTGCCCTTCGATAGATAGATTTTTTGCCTTTGCTGCACCATTTACACTTTGTTCCTCCTCATCTACTTCATTGCCACCCTTTTCTTCATCACTTTGCATTATATTAGGGATCTGAGCATCTTCTAACACCTCTTCTATTTGATTTTCCCATAGTTTCCCACCTGACCACTGAGCCTTCTCATTGTTTTGAAATTTTGCAAAATATGGATCTTCCACAAACTCCTTCTCCATGTTTTTTTGGCAGTTGTTCCTCTACCCTTGTATATTGTGAAGGGATATCTTGACATGAGGTATTGATTGCAGCAACATTTGTATTGAAAGCTGTCTGAACCCATGAAGCAGTTGATTCCTTGTTTTGCTGCGCAGCAACCTTCTTATCCTGTTCAACAACTTTCTTTTCCTTGCTCCTTGCTCCTTGCTTCTTTCCTTTGTCTTTGCTTGTTGATTCCTGTTGGTGTAGAGCTTGCAGTTGGGACACTTGTAAAATTGTTATTTCCTCCTTTTAGTCCCTTGTCTTTCCCAGGAGATCTGGGAACAAATTCTAGTGCTGTAGAGTTTAAAACTCCAGATTCCTTTGCAATTGGCTTAGCATACTGATCCATTTGTGCCTCTACCAAAGCCAAATGATTATTTGCTTTACCATCACTATTATCAATCTCCAATGCAGCAAAATTATTGGTTGTTTGCATATGATTAGGCACCAATGCAGCTTGTTTTTTCACAGACACAATCTCTTGCCCAGTTTTAGATCCTACAACCTGCTTTTTATCTTTACCTTGGTTTATTTTGTCCCTCACCTCCTTCCACTGTGCTCCTGGATTGCCAACCACTTTACCACTTGCTAAAATTTTTCCTTTGTCCTTGTTATTCTGCACTACTTCCTCGATTGCAACCTGTTTCTCCTTATTCCTGTTGGCCATGAGTTCCGGATGAATTCTTTAACACTCAAGCATATCATGACCTTGTAGCTTGCATTCCTTATAGTATTTAGGTAGGTAATCATACTGAAAATTGACCCACTCAGTTCTCACTTCTCCAGTAGCCTCATTAACAATATCCATACGAATTTTTTCAGGCAAATCAGCTAGAAGATCAACCAAAACTTTAACACGAGCACAACTAGGTCTAGTCTTGAAAACAAGCATTCTTTCACAAAGTACGTAGGCAACAAGTTTGGGAAGGAAATCCAAGCCATCACCTTTGGGGTTTCCTCACCTTGCTTAAACTTTGCATCATAAATTAAGGTTCTCATCTGATATTCATTACCATGATTATCCGTTACATAAAAAACACCTTTCGACGTAAAATCAACAAAATCTTGCCATAATGATAGTCTTATCAATATGTGTCTATCCCTTAAGTATCCAATCATGCACTCACCTTTGATACCACATTGGATAGGGATAATTCGACGTAATTCAGTGATCTCATGCCAACCATATGAAAATTTACACACGACTGCATGTTGTAAATCTTCAATGACATTTATACGATCAACTTCATCTTCAGTGAAGCAAATAGTAGGCTGACCTTGGAAGAGTTGTGGTCGTCTAAAAGCAATAGGGGCAACTGAAGCTGCTCGATCTTGTATGACAGTATTTGTCGTAGGTTTGACTACCGCTGCATAGTTCATGCTCTGTGGATCATTTGGTATTTTTTCTGTTGGGGATTGACGTTAGAGGTTGTAGGAGTCTGGCCAGATGCAAGGGCAGGCTGACCAGCCGGAATAGATGGCTGGCCGCCTGCCAAATTGGCCATGGCAGCCAAGTCGCAAAATTTCTCTCTCTAGATGACAATTCAAATATACAGAAACTTTAATGATCCTCACTTGATCTTCTTGTTCCCAAGCTGGCTAAAATATAACAGAACAATTGTACACTATAGAAATGCAAAATTGTTCCAGTTTTTTGATGATGAATTGAATGCTACAGAACAATGGTGTGCCATTTGAAGTAAAGCCTAGAACTTTTTTTTCTTGAACAGTAAAAGAGCATTTTTATTGACACCATCACTCAGTACTACTGAAATATCCAGTGTTGGAGCAGCTATAACAAGCGTTTGTAATTCCCCTTCCTTGTGATCATCAGAAGGACATAAGTCCTTTGTGATATGTTGTCGAGCAGCTGCATTTTTTGAATTTTGTTGTTATTTTACATTACTTGGACAGTTGTATTTTCCAGATTTTGCAAATTGAAAGATGTTGACTGCCTTTGAATGTGTTTTACCATCACTATTGTAATTAACATATATTATTTTACCAATAGTTATTTATCGTGTTTTCAAAATTTTGTACTTACAGGTTTTGAAGATTGAAGCTACAAGTCAAGATGCAAGTTTGGAAGATTGAAAGCTACAAGCTCATTATTATTTTACTAAGAATGTTATGTAAAACTTGATATCATAGTCTAGCTCAGGATGTTAGCTAAGTTTTTTTGTTAAGGTGTCGAGCAAATACTGAAACTAACATCATGAGATGTTAACATTGCAATTAATAACTTTATTACCTTTTTATATCTAGATTTTTCAATAGCAATTTGATATTTATTGATAAAAATAACTTTTTTGTGACATCGAGTTTTGGGAATACTTGTGGTCAATAAGATCGATATTAGAAATATGGTTGTTAAAATTACTACAATTATTTTAAATAGGGACCAGTGCGCTACTTGTCTCTAAAAGATAAGTTATGACCCGTTAAATACTGGTCGCTAAAATGGGTTAACGGCCGAAAAATATATATTTTAATAATATATTTGCCGTCTAATAGGGAGGGGAAAGGTGGTCGCTAAAACTCTTTTACAACGAGAAAATATATAATGTTAAAAAATATTAATTGTCTACTGGGACGAGATATGTAGTCTCTAAAGATTTTTAAGGACTAGATTTTTCATCCGTCGCAAACAACATTTAACGACCAGAGTTTTGGACCCATCGTTATTGGCCTTTAGCGGCGGAAGCTATTACGACCAGTGGCGACCAGCTTTTTACCATCGCAATAGATTTATTAGGACCAGATTTGGAGCTTTAGGGACCATATTTCCCTTCCTTAAAGGCCATTTTTCTTGTAGTGATCGGGTGTTCTTTTATACAACACTCCTCCACTGAGGAAAAATACACTTGCCAACCGTCGAATGGCTCTCTTTTGATCTCCTGTGGCCTGCACTGGGTATATCCCCATCCTGATGTACTCCTTGACATCATGGAACCATGGTTCGCCATCAAATTCTTCTTCCACCATGTTACAGTAAGCATGCTAATCACGAACTTGGATATGCAATGGATCAACATGAATTTTGTCTGGATGGTGCAACATTGCTTCTAAGATAGCCAAAGCATCGGCAACCTCATTATAGACTCTTGGGATATGCCTAAACTCCACGGATCGAAACCGTTGACAAAGATCATGCAAACATTGTCGATATGGTACGAGCTTCAAATCCCGTGTTTCCCATTCTCCTTGAATTTGATGTACCAGGAGGTCCGAGTCCCCTAAGACCAAAACATCCTGAACATCCATGTCCGCAGCTAACCGCAAACCCAAAATGCATGCCTCATATTCAGCCATGTTGTTGGTACAATAGAAACGAAGCTGAGCCATAACAGGGTAGTGGTGCCCTGTTTCAGAAATAAGTACCGCTCCTATTCCAACTCCTTTCATATTTGTAGCCCCATCAAAGAAAAGCTTCCATCCTGGTTCTTCAGTCAATTCCATCTCATCGATATGCATCACTTCTTCATCAGGAAAATATGTCCTCAATGGCTCGTATTCTACATCGACCGGATTCTCGACCAAGTGAACGGCCAGTGCTTGGGCTTTCATTGCAGTCCTTGTCACATAGACGATGTCGAATTCCATGAGTAATATTTGCCACTTCGCCAGTCTCCCTGTGGGCATAGGCTTTTGAAAAATATACTTCAACGGATCCAAGCGTGAAATGAGGTAAGTAGTATAGGATGACAGATAATGCTTTAATTTCTGTGCCACCCAAGTTAGGACGCAACACGTCTTCTCAAGTTGAGTGTATTTAATTCATAACCCATAAACTTCTTGCTGAGATAATAGATGGCTTGCTCCTTCCTGCCGGTGATGTCGTATTGCCCCAGTACACAACCAAATAAATTCTCCAGGACCGTTAGATAAAGAATCAATGGTCTACTTGGCTCAGGTGGAACCAATACAGGTGGATTTGATAAATACCATTTTATCTGGTCAAACGCCTCCTGACATTCTTTGGTTCATTCTACCGCAGCATCATTCTTCAGTAGCTTAAAAATGGGTTCACAAGTCGCTTTGAGTTGAGCAATAAACCTGCTGGTATAATTCGACCTTCCCATTAGACTAATTACTTCGGTTTTGTTCTTCGAGGGTGGCAACTCTTGGATGGCCTTGATCTTTGATGGGTCTAACTCAATGCCTCGCCGACTAACTATGAATCCCAACAACTTTTTGGATGGAACACCAAATGCACATTTGGCAGGGTTGAGTTTGAGGTCGTACCTGCGAAGCCTTTGAAAGAACTTCCTCAAATCTGCGATGTGGTCGGCCTGCTGCTTTGACTTAATGATCACATCATCCACGTACACCTCAATCTCTTTATGGATCATATCATGGAATACAGTGGTCATTGCTCGCATGTATGTTGCCCCAGCGTTCTTCAGACCAAATGGCATTATTCTGTAGCAATAAGTTCCCCATGGCGTGATGAATGCCGTTTTCTCTGCATCTTCTTCATCTATCAAGATCTAATGATACCCAGCATAGCAGTCCACAAAAGATCCGATTTCACGTTTGGCATAGTTATCGATCAAAATGTGGATGTTGGGCAACGGAAAGTTTTCCTTTGGTCTATCTTTGTTCAGATTGCGATAATCAACGCATACCCTGATTTTCCCGTCCTTCTTCGGCACTGGCACCACATTAGACAACCAATCAGGATATCGAGTGGCCCGAATAACCTTTGCATCCAGCTGTTTGGTTATCTCTTCCTTAATCTTCGCACTCATATCGGTTTTGAATTTCCTCAATTTTTTGCTTGACAGGAGGGAATATCAGGTCAGTGGGCAATTTGTGAACCACCAAATCGGTGCTTAAACCCGGCATGTCGTCATATGATCATGCAAAAACGTCTTTGAATTCAATAAGTGTTTTGATTAATTCTTCCCTGATGTTTGGTTCAATGTGGACGTTTATTTTAGTTTCCTTGATGTTATTCGCGTCCCCTAGATTGATGGCTTCCATGTCGTTTAAGTTGGGTCTGGGTTTCTTTTTAAATTGACTTAGTTCTCTACTAATCTCTTCGAAGGCATCATCCTCATTGTATTCCGATACATAATCCACTTCTTGCACTATTATTTCGGAGTTAGATTGATTTTCTGGATTGGGCTGAGGATTCCTTATGCATGCCATGTCATTAGGGACAGTATAAAGTGAACTGTACAGAAAAGAGAAGAAGAAAACAAAATTAAAATAAAATAAGGAATGAAGAAGAAACTTTCATTGTATTGAAGTACGGGATAACAAGGTTTTGCACACTTTGACGAACACAAAATAAAAGAAATCTGGATTACAACCCTGGAATAATCCAGACAAACAGGAAGGAAAATCAGAGCCAACTACCAAGACTCCCTCCGAGTGGGAAGAGGAGTAGCCCTCCAATTATTGATCTTTGCCTTTGGTCCCACGAACTGCACATCTGCCTTGCTGGACCCTTCCCCAGCTTCTACCATGTTAACCTCGGCAAATAACCTTTCGAACCCTTTATCCAAATATCCATCCGCACCAATCAATGACACAGGAACTTTTGAGGCCAGCTGCTTTCTAATACCCGGCCTGACAAAAGATCTGGACAAACGCGGGATTGGCTTTGGCAAGACCCATGCTTTCTTCTTCATTTTGCGGGCTCGTCTCACATTTGCCGCAGTGGGCTTAAACCCCAAACTGAAAGTATCCAAATTCTTTGGAAGAGAAACTGGCTGCACGATGCCTTGAAGATCAACACCCAAACCTTTACCTGGTATGAAACCATTCTTTAACATTTCGGAAGCCACCATGACAGTTGCGGCTGTTACTCAAGGAATTGGGATGCTTTTCCCCTCTGGGACCTTTTCCACTCATACTGTGTTAGAGACTTGATATACCCACGACCCCTGGTCATCTTCCACTTTGATGAAGGGCATAATGGCATCTCCCAGGGCACACATATTATCTTTACCGTGCACCACAATCTCCTGTCTGTCCCACTCGAATTTAACTATTTGATGCAACGAAGATGGCACTACTTTTGCGGCATGGATCCAGGGTCGCCCCAACAAAAGGCTATAAGAGACCGCCACATCTAGCACTTGAAACTCCATGGTGAACTCCACAAGACCTATTGTCAATTCTAGTATTATGTTCCCCACAGAATCTTTGCCTCCGCTATCGAATCCTCGCACATAGACACTATTCTTATGAATTCTATCATCATCGACCTTTAGCTTATTCAACGTGGAAAGAGGACACATATTTGCACTAGACCCATTGTCAACCAGAAATTGTGTGACCACAGAGTCTTCGCATTTCACCGTCAGGTAAAGGGCCCTGTTATGTTCTGTGCCCTCCATTGGCAACTCATCATATGAGAAAGTAACTCTGTTTACCTCAAAGATTTTGTTTGCTATCTTCTCCAGGAGATTCACCGAGATTTTGTTAGGGACGTGGGCCTCATTCAATATTTTCATCAACACCTGGCGGTGCTCATCTGAGTGGATCAGCAACGAGAGTAACGAGATTTGGGCCGCTATCTTTCTTAACTGCTCTACGATGGAGTAGTCTTGCATCTTCATTTTCTTTAGGAACTCCTCCGCTTCTTCCTCGATTGCAGGTTTCTTTACCGCTGCTGGATTGGCCTTTCTTAACTCTGTGGGAGTGAAACACCTTCGCGAACGAGTTAGACCTTGGGTTTCACACACATTCTTCCTTGACCTCCTTCCCTTTATATGTCACTACCACTTGTTCATAATTCCAAGGGACAACTTTGCTGTTGATTACTGGCAACTGAGTTACTGGCTTTATAATAACAGGCTCTATGCGAGCACCCTTCACAACTACAACATGTTTACTTGCAAGCCCTGGTACTACCACTTTTGGTTGTTTTGGTTTCACTGCAATAATGCTCGATGGCCCTTTTTCGGCACCACAACTGGCTTGCCTTGGACCACTGATTTCCCACTGGTTACCTTCTCTTTCGAAATGGTTTCGCTGGACCGAATCATCATTACTGTCTGCGAGGGTTTCTTTGGCTCCCCTTCCTTGTGTATCAACTCAATCATATGGATCTCATGGTGAGCCGACAGTGGATTCTGGTTGATATTTGGTGCCTCTGGGGCCTGAACCTCGATCCGGTGAGTATTAATGAGTTCTTGCATCGCGGTTTTCAGTTTCCAACATTTCTCTGTATCATGCGCGGGGGCCCCTGAACAGTACTCGCAGCTTACTGAATAGTCTAGATTCCTTAGAGGAGGGTTCGGCAACTTGGCCTCAATTGGGTTCAACATGCCCAACTGCCTCAACCTATAGAATAGACTGGTATATGATTCTCTCAGTGGAGTGAAAGGCTTCGGTTTCTGTTCCCTCTCGTTCCTGAAGCCTTGGTTGCTACGGAAACCTATTCCGGTGGGATTTATGTAGGCTCTTGGGGGTGGGTAGGTATTTTGTGGAGCTGGATATGAATTTTGTGGGGTCGGCGCATGCCATTGTGCTTGAGCTGGGGTTTGAGTATATGCTTGTGCATGATAGATGGAAAAGTGGGGATCGGGTTGTGGGTAGTAATGTTGTGGTGAGCTATATGGAGTGTGTGGGTAATTTTGAGGGTGGGGTTATGGCTGGTTGTAATATGGTGATTGGCGCCTGGGCCACGTTCTCGACTCCATCGTTGCAACTTCCTCCTTCTTCTTCTTTCCAAGCACACCCCCGGTGCCGCTCTGTATGGATTGAGTGGTGGCTTTTATTGCCGAATAACTCATGATCTTGTTGGACTTAAGCCCTTCTTCAATCATGCCGCCCATTTTCACAACCTCATTGAAAGATTTGCCAATTACCGTCACCAAGTGACCAAAATAGGTTGGCTCTAAAGCTTGCAAAAAGTAGTCAACCATCTCTCCTTCTTTCATTGGAGGGTCGACCCTCGCAGCTTATTCCCTCCAACAGAAACCATACTCCCTGAAGCTTTCTCTGGGCTTTTTCTCCAGTTTTATCAATGACAGATGATCTGGAATGATTTGTAGATTGTACTAGAAGTGACCGGCGAATGCTTGTGCCAAGTCATCCCAGGTGTACCACCTGCCATGGTCCTGTCGTGTATACCATTCTAATGCAGACCCGCTGAAACTCTGGCTGAAGTATGCAATTAGCAACCCATCCTTTCCACCCGTCCCTCTCATCTTGCTGAAAAATCTTCATAAATGTGCCACTGGATCACCATGCCCGTCGTACAAATCGAACTTAGGAATTTTGAACCATGCTGGTAGTTGGACATCTGGGAACAAACATAAATCCTTATATGCCACACTGACTTGGCCACCCAAACCTTGCATATTCTGGAAAGATTGCTCCAGGCTCTTTACTTTTCGAAACATTTCTTCCTGCTCCGGATTCTTGGGTTGCTTTTCAGGTTCTTCCGGGTTATCAAGCTGAGGAGGGTAAGGATACCGTTTAGGTGCTTTGAAGGTGGGTTCGGGAGGGTAATACTGATGATCCTTAGTTTGGAACACAGGCTCGTTGGAGGACCTGTGGAGTGCGGCTGGTGGAGGCGCCACAAAAATAGGGGTAATTGGCGGTGGAGGGTATGGATTTGTCTTTGGTATTTGGGGTGTCCGGGAGGTAGTTCCCTGGCGATGTTGATATGTGGGAAAGTTTGGGGATGAGTCTGAAACAAGCTATTCCGGAGATTGGGCGGGTATTGGGAGGAAAGTGGAGTTAGCAGGATAGGATGGTGCTGGCTGACCACTCGTCCAGGCTTGGTACATCTCAACTATTTGTTGTTTCAACTTGTACATTTCATCTTTCATGGCTTGCACATCTACCTCTTCTACCTCAACGCTTCTTTCTCTTTCTGGACTAGACATGATCACTAGTATTGGTCCTTTTGATCTAGTCTGATAATGGTATTGTGCCAGTACGCTCTAAGTAAACTAACTGCTTGAAATTTCTGGAACAAACAACAAACTTGTTAGTTTTTAGAGTTTAACAAATAGGTAATCGCACGTTAGGATGCAATGCACCTAGACAGTTTAACCATTTCTATCATGCCTTTCGCTTCGATTGCATGCATCATTCCGGCTTTTAACAGTTGTGCCCCTCTTTTATTTTATTTTAACATCTCTCAAACCTTCCTTTATTTTATTTATTTTCATTTTCTTTCTCTTTTCTTTTTCTTCTTTTTAGCGGTGGTCGAATCTTATGTGTATTGCCTACGTATCATGTCCCCGCATGAATCAGACCGTGCGTAGTTCTTGCCGATGTAAAAATATGTAGCAAAATATTTTCCACGCAAACAACTGCTTTTATTATAACACTTGGAAAAAGTTTACAAACTTTAAAGATGAACAAAGCAAACTTGAAAAGGACTGACTGACAGACTTTAAAAAAAAGTACAGATTCAACACAAAATTAAGAATACATCAATGACTCGAAATTCCCTGGGGGCCGCGAGGCATCATTCAGCCTGGATGCAGGCCCTTGTGCAAGATCCCTTTGGAGACTCTCCAGATCGTTCATTATTTGTTTGACGAATGTTATTACTGCCGCAAAAAAGGTGGTACGGGTCATGTTTTCGCACACTCGGCATTTTGCTGTAATGTAATGTGCGATGTTTCTGATCCCTTCTCTAATCCTGTTCTTTTCCTGCAGCAGCTGTCCTATCTGTTGATCTCGCATTTCCAGCACTCGAGAGTTGTGAAAGAGTTGATCTTGAAACTTATGCATATGTTCCTCCATTCGCGCCATCAGGTCATAGCAGTGTTTCCGATCTGCTCTGAAATCTCTAGCTTGCCTGAATATCCTGTCTTCGAGAGTGCCTATTTGTCCTCTCAGGATAGTGACGCTACCCTCATAGTCCTTCATCTGCTGCATACGAAGTGCTCGCTCTTTTGCGCCCTTTGTCCATCGGGCCCGGATCCTTGCCAAGCTAGCCTCAGATCTTTCCAAGTCCTCTTGGCATTCGCGGGCCTTCCCTTTTAGTTCACTTATGAGTTTTTGGTCAGCCCGGCTCCTTTCTGGTTTTCTGATAGCTACTCTCATTTTTCGGATCTGAGCCTTAAGGGCCTCATTTTCTTGGATTAGCTTCCTCTTTTCCCCCTCATCCGCAGTGGCTTAATAATCCTTTTCAAACTGAAGTTCCATGGCTTGCTTCTCCAGTTTCCCTATTGTAGCCCTGTATTCGCGTTCTTTAGCCGACCAGTCTCATTGTTCCTATGATGATTTGACAAAATCTTGGATATGGGGCCTCTTGGCTGGCCTCTCGAATCAATGTCTCTTTTATACCAAGCAAGGAATCCCGGTGACACTTCACTTTTGGCCCGATCCCGTACACAAGTATTTGCTGTTAGGATTTGACATTCGTTCTAAATTTTGCGAACTGTTGCTTCAGGGAACTGGCCATCCGGTCCAATCTCAACTACCCGGATACTGAGATCTGCATCTTTTGGCACTATCTGGCACCTTCCGAGCTGTCTCGAAACCCGACACGGGGCATAAGGCTGGATGCTCCTAAGACCCATCAGAAGGAAGTGAGGCTCCGTTGTTGGCATGTATAAGATCTTGTCCACATGCAATCATCCCAGTGTCCATTCTACTTGGCTAGCAGTGAGGGACCGAAAGTAAGATATCCATCCTGCGACCCCTTTGTCACACCCCCTTTAACCGAAGAAAATCGGCCTTTACTTTACCCCGGGAAGAGATATAGTAATAAAGGAGTTTTTCCATTTTAAGGACAATCGAAACGGGATTCGTTTTTATTT
>MU712969.1:1302-35991 GCA_026770625.1 Nicotiana glauca
GACAAGAAATAAATAATCAAGTGCAGAAAGGAACTACACTAGCTGCAGGTCACCTCACAATTTGCTGCTCACCTAGTCCCTGCATCGTCCGTGCTGCTGTGCCCAGTAGGCCGCTAAAATGAAGTATACCTGTGCAACAAAAATGCACAGAAGTGTAGTATGAGTACGTAATCAACGTGTACTCAGTGAGTGTCCCGCCTAATCCCGAAGGGGTAGAGACGAGATGGTCAACTTTGACACACTCTAATGGTCCAATGATCATTTATTCTCATTTCACATATTAATCCGTGGACTTATTCTTTATGGACATAGTTCTAATCAAATAGAGGAAACAAATAAACACGTAGTTCTTTCATTGGAAAATTTCCCAAATTTCTCTTTAAAATATAATCCAAATATATTTAAGCCACAAAAGGGCGACAATAACTTAATCAAGTTCAGGCAGCAACACAGGCATGCGCAAATCATACCGAGGCGACGGCCCTATCCAAAAGAAATAAATTTGCACTTGCCGAGGGTCGACGGCGCGCCTATAGATGCATCTATTAATCTACCAAGCCGTTCGGCCCATTCCAAAATAAACACACACAGATAGATAATAGTCCGAAAATCAACGTGGAGCAAATGTCCAGGAATGGTCAATTCTCTTTATAAATTTTAGAAAATGAAGCCTAAGTCTTCTAGAAAAAAAATTCAATTATTAATTTAATGTGATCTATTATCCCTCTCGCGAATACTCCATACGACGCGGTACACATAATATACGTGCTCAGATAGCCAATTAGAATTTTATCGAGGAATAATTATCCAATTAAGCAAATTCTCTGTTTAACAATTCAGGAATGTTGTTTAATCTCTTTTAGATTTTCTTACAATTAGAGGTGGTTTAAACAATTCAAGTCATTAATGAGTCCATAATTTATTCAAGTATAGCATGTTTTTTGGGTCCTAATCTACCCGGACAATAGCATAATAGTAGCTACGCACGGACTCTCGTCATCTCGTGCGTACGTAGCCCCCACAAATAGGAGCACTTAATCATTCACTTCACCTATGGGGTAAGTTCCCCCTCACAGAATTAGAAAGGAGACTCACCTCGCTCCGAAGACTCGAAATCGGCATTCTACATCCTCCCGAAGGCTTGAACCAACGCACAATGCACCCAAACTAGCCAATTAACGACAAACTAATGAGAATATACTCAAATACTTGTTAACAATTCATATTATACGAATTCCCAAGTTCGTTTAGTGAAATGACCAAAATGCCCTCGGGCCCACGTGCCCAGAACCCAAATTTTCTCGAAGGTAAAAGTTATCCATGACCCTAGGAATTCAAATATATGATTTTATCCTAATTCCATACTCAAAATCATGGCTAAAATCCAAGTTTTATAATTTTCTAAGTTTCCAACCAAAATCCCAATATTTACACTAATTTCCATGATTAATCTCATACATAATCAATGTATTTAACTTAAAATTAATGGGGAAATATAGCCGCTTAAGCGGTTCTGCTTTTGCGGTTATAAGGCCACTTCTGCGGCTTCCCTTGCTAAGCCACCATTCCGCTTCTGCGATCGCATCACCGTAGATGCGGTTCCGCTTTTGCAGAGCCTTGACTGCATCTGCAGTCCTTCCCAGGGTCCTCAAATCCGCTTCTGTGATGCCCCCTTCCGCAGATGCGGTTCTGCTTCTGCAGAAATTAGACCGCATCTGCGGTCCTCAAGCCTTGGACCAAAATCCGCATCTGCAGCTCCCTACTCGCTTCTGCGGTCAACCAACCGCAGAAGCGAAAATACCAGCAACCAGGTCCTTCAGCCCTCTTCAAAATTCCATTTTCGATTCGTTAGCCACCCGGAATCCACCCGAGGCTCTCGGGACCTCAACAAAACATACCAACCAATCCCAAAACACATTCCGAACTTGCTCGAGGCTTCAAATCACATCAAACAATGCTAAAATCACGAATTACACCCCAAATTCAAGTTTATGAACTTTAAGATTTCCAACTTCTATTTCCGATGCCGAAACCTATCAAATCACGTCCGATTGACTTCAAATTTTGCACACAAGTCATATTTGACATTACAGACCTACTCCAACTTTCGGAATTTGATTCCTTCCCAAATATCAAAAAGTCAATCCCCGATCAAACTTTTCAAAAACCTTCAAATTTCTATCTTTAGCCAAATGGCTTCAAATTGGTCTACGGACCTCCGAATGCACTTCCGATCGCGCCCCCAACTCCAGAATCACTATACGGAGCTATTCACAGTCTCGGAATTCCAAACGGGCTTTGATAACACTGAAATGCTCTTCAAGCCAAACTTATGAAATTTCTTATAAAATGCCAACTTCCACGATAGGCGCCAAAACGCTCCCGGGTTATTCAAAAACCCAATCCGGGCATATGCCCAAGTCCGAAATCATCATACGAACCTGCTGGAACCTTCAGACCCCGATTCCGAGGTCGTTTACTTGAAATTCAAATCCTAGCTCATTCTTTCAATTTTAATCTTTAGAAATGAGAATTCTCTTCCCAAATCAACTCTGGACTTCTTGAAATTTAATTCCGACCACGCGCACATGTCATAATACCTGAAGTGAAGCTGTTCATGGCCTCCGACTGCTGAACGGAGTGCTAGTGCTCAAAACGACCGGTCGGGTCGTTACAGACCCTTTACCCATTCTGCATCGCCAACTCTGCTTCTTTTATGATCCTCAAGGAAGGAATTTCTACCTCGGCGGGGATGACCGCTTCTATACCATAAACCAGCATGTAGGGAGGTTCTCCGGTCGATGTGTGGACTGTGGTGCGGTATCCCAACAAGGAGAATGAAAACTTCTCATGCCATTGTTTGTGACTTTCAACCATCTTCCTTAATATCTTCTTGATATTCTTGTTGGCTGCCTCTACAGCTCCATTCATCCGAGGCCTGTAGGTTGTAGAGTTCTTGTGTTTGATCTTGAATACCTCACACATTGCTTTCATCAAGTCGCTATTGAGATTGGAACCATTATTGGTAATTATTGATTCTAAAATTCTGAATAGGTAAACAATACAGTCACAGACGAAATCTGTCACAAATTTCTTAGTCACTGCTTTGTATGACGCTGCTTCAACCCATTTAGTAAAATAATCAATTGCCACTAGGATAAACCTATGCATGTTTGATGCTGCAGGCTCGATAGGTCCAATGACGTCCATCACCCAGGCAGTGAATAGCCACGGTGAGCTTGTTGCAGTAAGCTCATTTGGAGGCATCTTTATCATATCTGCATATATCTGACAGCGATGGCACTTGCGAACATACTAGATACAGTATGTTTCCATAGTCATCCAAAAATAACCTGCTCGGAGTATCTTCTTTGCTAAAACAAAACCATTCATGTGCGGCCCGCAAGTTCCTGCGTGCACTTTGTCCAATAATATGGATGCTTCGTTTGCTTCGACACACCTCAATAAACCCAAATCGGGCATCCTCCTATACAGGATTCCCCCACTGTGAAAGAAATTGTTGGATAATCTTTGAAGTGTGTGCTTCTGAGTGGCGTTGGCAAGCTCTGGATATTCTCCTGTTGTCAAGTACCTTTTGATGTCGTGGAACCATGGTTTTATGTTTGGTTCTTCCTCAACGTGAGCAAAATAAGCTGGCTGATCATAAATCCTTACTGGGATGGGATCAATGAAATTCGTATCTGAATGCTGGATCATGGATGATAAAGTAGTTAATGCATCATCGAACTCGTTCTGGACCCTGGGGACATGCTGAAATTCTGTCTTTGTGAATCTCTTCCTTAACTCTTGTATGTGATGCAAGTAGGGAAGTATCTTTGAGTTTTTGGTTGCCCACTCTTCTCGAACTTGATGTATGATCAGGTCTGAGTCCCCAATCACTAGCAACTCTTGAATGTTTATGTCGATGGCCATCTTTAGCCCCAGGTTGCAAGCTTCATATTCAGCCATATTATTTGTGTAAGGGAACCTGAGCTTGGCGGATACCGGGTAATGCTGGCCGGTTTCTGATACTAGGACTGCTCCTATGCTAACTCCTTTGAAATTTGCGGCTCCGTCGAAAAACAACCTCCAACCATCGTAGGATTCTGCAATATCTTCTCCTATAAAGGAGACTTCTTCATCAGGAAAATACATTTTCAGGGGTTCGTATTCTCCGCCAACAAGATTCTCGACAAGGTGATCTGCTATGGCTTGACCCTTAATTGCTTTCTGATTCACGTAAACAATATTGAATTCACCCAACAGGATTTGCCACTTGGTGAGCTTGCTGGTGGGCATGGGCTTCTGGAAGATATACTTCAATGGGTCCATCCTGGATATGAGATAAGTGGTGTAGGCACAGAAATAATGTCTCAGTTTTTGAGCTACCCAAGTCAGAGCACAACAGGTTCGCTCCAATAAGGAATAACAGGCCTCGTACGGGGTAAACTTCTTACTAAGATAGTAGATTGCTTGCTCCTTCCTCCACGTTTCATCATGCTATCCCAGAACACAACCGAATGCTCCATCCAAAACTGCGAGATAAAGTAATTGGGGCCTTCCTGGCTTGGGCGGAACCAAGATTGGTGGCATTGATAGGTATTCCTTGATTCTGTCAAAGGCTTTTTGACAATCGTCAGTCCCTTTAGTAGTAGTGTCTCTCTTCAGCATTTTAAAGATGGGTTCACAAATGACCGTGGAATGAGCTATGAACCGGCTGATATAGTTTAGCCTTCCTAAGAAAATCATTACGTCCTTCTTGTTCTTTGGCGGTGGCAATTCTTGAATGGCTTTGACTTTTGATGGGTCCAATTCTATTCCTCGACGACTCACGATGAAACCCAGTAGTTTTCCAGCAGGAACCCCGAATGCACACTTGGCGGGATTCAGTTTCAGATTGTACCTTCTCAGTCTGTTGAAGAACTTTCTCAAGTCACACATACAATCAGTTTCTTTATTGGATTTAAAGATGATGTCGTCCACATATACCTCGATCTTCTTGTGTATCATGTCATGGAAGATAGTAGTCATGAATCTCATGTAGGTGGCACCAGCATTCTTTACCCCGAACATCATCATTTTGTAATAATACATTCCCCACGGCGTGATGAAAGCTGTTTTCTATGCATCTTCCTCATCCATCCATATCTGATGATACCCGGCGAAACAATCAACAAAAGACTGCAACTCATGCTTGGCGCAGTTGTCGATAAGAATGTGTATGTTTGGCAAAGGGAAGTCATCTTTGGGATTGGCCCGGTTAAGAGCCCGGTAGTCGACACAGATTCTAACATTCCCATCCTTCTTTGGTACTGTCACGATGTTGGATAACCACGTTGGATATTCCACCACCTTGAGAACCTTAGCTTTGACTTGCTTAGTAACCTCTTCTTTGATTTTCAGACTCATGTCGAGCTTGAATTTCCTGAGCTTTTGCTTTACCGGCGGGCAGGCTGGATCTGTTGGCAATTTCTAAGCTACAATAGATGTACTGAGACCAGTCATATCATCATACAACCAGGCGAATATGTCTTCATATTCCTTTAAAAATTCTGTATATTCTTCCTTTTCCGATGGCGACAAGTGAACACTGATGCGAGTTTCTTTGACATTTTCTGTATCTCCCAAATTAATGACCTCAGTTTTTTCTTGGTTGGGCTTCGATCTATTCTCAAAATTTTCAACTTCTCTGACGACCTCTTCGGGTAACTCATCTTCTTCTGAGTCTATGTCCTTTTGTTGTGTTGTTTCGTTGCAAGTCATAATCGTTGGTTCATCGTCAAGATAAGTAATAGTAATGCTTTATAAAAATATAGTAAATGATAAAGAAAATAATAAGCGTGATATATATGATAAATTGAAATGCTTTGATTAAACTCATAATTGTTTGAAATATCGGAGCTCTTTTCGAAATTAAAGACAGTGCGAAAAGAAAATCAACTAGTAAAGTAAGCTAAAAATGAGATGCATGGTGCTTTTGTTTAGCCTTGCTACCCCGAAGCCTTTCGGGCCCTGACGGTCCTAATTGACCAGTTTCTGAGGCGGTCTCCTCTGTTCACAGCTTGTATGGAAGGGCCTTCCTCCCATTCCTCCTCTAAAAGAACACAGCAGTCCATATCATCATCCTCCAGGAACAAATTCTTCATGGCTGCCAACGCTTCATCTTCTTCTGACCCATATATAGTATCTGCCGGTTGGAAGGTCTATTCCAGGCTAGGTATCGGAAACTCCAATGGATAGTAGGGGTCGCTCCACGGTGGCAACCAGTTCTGGAATTCCTCCTAGGTATAACCGTATCCTAAGCCAAAGGTAGTACCATGCTTCTTTAGTTTGATGGGCTTCGTGATCCACTGAAGATTTTTACCAAGTCCCTTTCCAGTCTCGTACCCACACCAATTCAGGATACTTTCGATCTTGTTGTCCCACCACTTTTGATAAGGTGGTATGTTTCTCCGCCTATTCTCTGCCTGCCTCCAATCATTGGGATGGTCTGGCGACTATATATAGGGTTACTACCATCACCATAAATGATCACCTCTTGGTGATTCCATTCAAACTTTACTGCCTGATGCAGGATCAATGCTACGACTCCCGCAGCGTGGATCCGTGGCCGTCCTAACAGTAGGTTGTAGGATGCTGGGACGTCTATCACTTGGAAGTCAACGTCAAACCATGTTGGCCCCATTTGCAAGCACAGGCTGATTTATCCGATGGTGGATCTTTGGGACCCATCGAAGGCCTTGACATTGATAGCCCCATCTTTGATCTCGTGCAGGTTTTTTCCCAAAGTTCTGAGAGTTATTAGCGGACAGATGTTGAGGCTCGATCCTCCATCGATCAGGACTCTACTGATGAAATAATCTTTATATTGCACGGTGATGTGCAGTGCCTTATTGTGGCTCAATCCTTCTGGCGGCAACTCATCTTCGTGGAAGGTTATTTTATGGCTCTCCAGCACTTGCCCCACCATATTCGCCATTTCACCCCCGGTTATATTGCTGGGCACATAAGCTTCGGTCAGTATCTTCATTAGGGCATTCTTGTGAGCGTCTGAACTCTGCAAAAGAGCCAGGATAGATATATGTGCTGGTGTTTTGTTCAACTATTCAGCGACCGAGTACTCCTTAGCCTGTATTTTCCTCCAAAGATCGTCGAGCCCCATTTCAATAGGCCATCTCAGGGATTGCTTACTGGACTCGGCTAGGTGCTCTGGGTGTAAACACTCCCGGTTCTGGTCATTCCTTGCGCAACAATCGTTTCTCCTATCTTGGTCTTTCCTTTCCTCCTAGCTTCAGGAGTGTAATCCTATACTCCAAATTCAACCTCGATTGGCCCGAGTGCCTTTGCAGAAGGAGGCACTTCAAATTCAAGAGGTATAAACATATTTACTTCACCATCCCCGAAGGGCTGATTCTGCACTACAATTGGGTTAAGTTTAACCGCCAGTTTCTTTGGTTTCTCTCCTTCAGCAATCAAACCTATCGACCCTTTGGGGTCCCAGTAATTTTTTATCTCGACCATGTGGATGTCTTCCCCTTTGTGATCTGGCAGAGGGTTATTAAGAACATTAGGAGCAGGCTTCTTTGCTACTATGACCTTATTTTCAATTAGGGTCTGAATCTTGTCCTTCAGTTAATGACATTCGTCAAGGGTGTATCCCTTCATGTCGGAATGATACGCACATATCTTGTTGGGGTTGACCCATTGGGAGGGATGTTTTGGAGCTTTGGCTATGATAGGAGTGATGTAACCCGCAGCTTTAAGTCTTTAATATAGATGGTCAATTGGTTCAGCGATGGCTATGTATTGTTAGGAAGGCTTGCGGTCAAAATTTGGCCTAGGTCTTGGGAAATTTTAACGGGTGGGTGGTGATTGGTAGTGAGAGGGTTGAGCGTTATAATCTTGGTAAACAGGTGCTGGTTGTGAGTATCTGGGCGAGGTGGGTTGATATGTGAGAGGTGGAGAGGATTGGTAAACGGGAGGTGGATAGGAGGGTGTGGGTGCTTGGTAATTCGGGATGGGCTGATATGTAAGTGGAGGTGATGGGTAAGTGTGGTATTTCGGTGGTGATTTGGCTCCCTGTGTGACCATTACGGCACTTACATCCTTCTTTTTGGACGTGCCACCAGTCTGTAAAGCCTTATTTGTGGCCTGTAATGCTTCAAGATTTGTAACCATACCATTCTTAATGCCCTGTTTGATTCTTTCTCCAAGTTTGATGATATTGGAGAACTTTTGACCCTCGATCAGCATCAACTTCTCGTAATATTGGGGATCCTAAGCCCGGACGAAAAATCTGTTCATTTGCTCTTTTTCTAGGGCTGGCCTGACCTTCGCAGCTTCTGACCTCCAACGAGTAGCATACTCGCGGAATGTTTCGGTGGGCTTCTTCTTCAAATTCTGTATGTAGAACACGTTCGATGCGTTCTCTATATTGAATCGGAACCTATCCATGAAATCTGATGGCATGCTTACCCAACTTGTCCATTTCTTGGGGTCCTGGCTGATGTACTAGGATAGTGCATCTCCTTTCAGGCTCCTCGTGAAGAGCTTCATACGGATCTTCTCATCCCTTCCAACTCCAACCAACTTATCGCAATATTTCCTCAGGTGGACTCTAGGATCTCCTGTTCCATAAAACATTTCGAACTTGGGAGGTTTGTACCCCTCCGGAAATTCAACATCTGGCTGAATGTATAGGTCATCATAATTTAGCCCTTCAATACCTTTGTTACCTTCCATGCACCGAACTCGGCTAGTTAAATTCTTGAGTTCTGCTGCTAAGTTCCTGATGAGGGAGTCCTTGCCATCAGACTTCGGTGTATTTGCGATTGGTTGGGTGTAGTGGGGTACAGTTTCCTCAAAAATAGGAGTGTTGTGGAGATGGTCATTCATGGCATCCAGTGGCTCGGGAATGAGTAGGGGAGTGTTGTTGGGAGTGTGGCATGTGTTGCAATGTTGGGTATGAGTGGGTTGTATATGTGGTTGTGGGGTGTTTTGTAGAGGTACGGGATTCTGGGTGTTGACATCAGAAGCGGTGAGAGAAAATGATAGGTTCGCCGAATTCCGAACCTGATCCAGCTCTTCTTAGAATTTCAACAGCTTTTTCTCTAGTTGAGTAGCAGTTTACTTAGTAACCGGCGCACCCTGAGGAATCTCGATCTCCTTTCTGGCGCTTGGATATCCCATTCTACCTTTGTTTTTGTTCCGGATAGGACTCAGAGGAGGAGGAGGTGGAGGGCCCTTGGATCTTGTTGAGTATGCCAATGGTGCCAGAATGCACGAACTAGCCTTTGGGGAGGGAAATAAAAATAAAAGAAAAACAAAAAGGTAATAATTTAGTGCGGGTTATGAGGGAAGAAAATATTGTAGTATTTAAACACGTTGTGAGAAAAAATGTAAATTGCGTCCTAATTTTGGTGCCTTGTTGTGCCCGAGGTAGGCCTAGCGACAAATAGTTTTGGAGAACTTATAATGCTAAATGCCTCATTTTATTGATAAAAATAAGATGAATCCAAAACGGCATTAAATAACAGAAAGTAAGATGTCACTAGTGGCCATTGGCCTTATTACATAAAAATAAAGAATAAAAGGACTCCTAACTACTTGGTTCCAGAAGGACCTTACCCAGATTTGGCATCTTTGTCTCTCTCGAACAGCTCTACCAACTCGCGTAGCCCTAGCAGCAAATAGGCTCGGGCCAGATGTCCGCCTGTATTTCCTTCAGTGTTTTGACAGTCTTCAATCCTCTTGATGAACTTTCCTTCCAGCTCCACTAGACCCCGCTCCAAATACCCTAGCCGATTGTTGGCGCTGACAGCCATATCTTTCCACTCCTCGATCAATTTCTGATGGGCTTCTTGTATTTCTCGATGCTCACTTTCACATTCGCAAATTCTCTTGTGCAGTTTATTATACTTAACCCATGCTTCTGCATGCTCGTCAATAATTCTGTGACCTTGAACGAATCCCGATTGACCCATGCTATTGTCTTCTAACCAACCCGAATAGTGCGGCACACAACTGGCGTGATACCTGTCTGGCTCAATCGATTCTTTCCCCAAAACAATTTTACAATGCCACAAATGCTGAGCTTGGCACCTATGAGGGCTATCGTCGTCCTGGAAATCGACCCTGATGTGGATCATTTTATCGACCCTTGGTATGTTTTGTTTTCTTCCAGCTTGCCTCATGGCTCGGAGAGGAGCGTAGGGATATGTTCCTCTCAAACCAATCAGTATGAGAAATGGTGCATCTCGGGATCGAACAATGAATTCATCTGTGGGGAACCACTCAAACATCCATTGTACCTGGTCTTCTTTCAGATTCTCAAATAATTCTACCCATCCTCTAGCGTCCTCTGGCTGAGCGAACATTTTAGGCATATAGTTCATACGTTTTGGCTGGTGGAAGGCGATATGATCATCCCAATCTCTGCGTAGGATCTCCTGGCGGTATTCTCCTTTCTGGAGGTGTTCCATGAGCCAAAGATGAAGTAACAAGTTGCAACCCTCAAAATGACTGCCTTGTTGTTGATAGTTGTTCAAAGCACGATATATCTCGGCGACGATCATGGGCATTATGCTGAAAGTTTGTCCACCAATCCCTTCCATCAAAGTATTGGTTACCATGGCCAGTCTGGTGTGGATCCTAGCCTTCTTCATAGAGAACACGATCATCCCCAAAAAGCAAAACATGAAAACGAAGACCCTTCTATAGACATGTCCCGATGAGGTGAAGGCAAACTCATCTTAATAGGAGAGGTATGAGGTGCGGTATGACTTGCTATGAGTTTAGAGGAGATAAGAAGATAAACAAATAAACAGGTTCAGAATCTCGGATAAGCCCCAAAAAATTAGGGTTTTCACTATACTAACTCGGATATAGAAGAAGGTAAATCAAGCAAATACTAACAAACAGAAACTTAAACAAAATCCCAAAATTAGGGTTTTCAACATGCTAACTCAGATGAAAAATAAGGTAAATCAAACGACAATTAACAATCAGATCAAGGAACTCAAACAAAATCCCCAAGAAAATTAGGGTTTTCAATATGCTCACTCAGATAGAAGATAACACAAACAAAAAATACAGTAAAACATGTCGATAATCAAAGAAGAGAGATTCGAAATGTCTTAACATAAAACCAGAGTTAAAAGAACAAAGAGTTTTGAAAGCAAACAGTTGGGGAAACCTCGAGAAACATGCTCAGAAAGTTCAAACACACATAGATCTGGGGCAGATCTAAGAATAAATCGAAGGATCCTTAGAGCTAGGGTTTCATAAGAAACCCAGGTGACGAGATAGGCTTTGGAAACCATCGATCTGAGAAGAGAAGTTGAAGATCGAACTCGAATAGCCATGACTGGCCGGACAAAGGTTGAAGACGACCGGAGAACAGTCATCGAACAAAGGCTTGGTCGGAACCCTTCAAGATCTGGTCATTGGACCGTTAGAAACGAGCACATAGAAGCCATGAGAGGCTAGTATAGGCCTCCGATGAGCCTGAGAAGCCATAGATTAGGGCTTCGATGAGAGGCGGTGGCTAGGGTTTGAGGTAAGTTGAGAGGCAGTTAAGAGAGGAAAGGATTCAGAGGCAGCGATCGAGAAAAATGAGGTAGGGTTTTAGGGTCATTTGAATTAAAAAAGGAAAGGGGAGAGGGGAGTCGTTGATCTAAAGGATCAATGGTTGGGATTAAACGGGTTAAATGGTGAACGGGTTTGGGTATGATAGGAAAGGGTATGGCTCGGGTAGGCGTGTTAATTGGGCTAGGTAACTGGGTTTTAAATTGGGGCTGAAATGGAGTACCAAATTGGCTATAATTGAAATGCAATAGAGGCCAAATCATAAATATTGAATTTTTCCCTTTTAATTTTATAAAAATAGTAATACTGATTTTAAAAATAAATTAAATGTGCTGGGTAAATAAGTATTATATAAATATTAATTAAAAATGCTGGAATTAATTTTATAAACGTAAAAATATCATAAATTACAAGATAGGCTATAATTATAATTATATGCAATTTAGCTTTAAAATACCAAACAAATTTGTAAAAAATATGCGAAAATTACTTTAATTATATTTAGGTGTAAATGTGAAAATACAATGAATTATTCACCAAGATGATAATTTTGGGAATAATTATTTGATTTTGTTGTGTAAAATAGGCAATAAATTAGTTTTAAAAAATCGTCAAAACTCTTGGATGTGCTTATATATGCACCAATATGCTATTTTAAAAATATTTAGGTATAAGAAATACTTGGTGTCACACCTCCTTTATTCGCTATTACACCCCGTGAAGGGTATAATAAAAGGAGTTTTTCCAATTAAAGGACAATCGAAACGAGATTTGTTTATTAAGAGATTCAGAGTCGCCACTTGGGAGATTTATGGTGTCCCAAGTCACCGGTTTGAATCCCGAATTGAGGAAAGGTTTTGACTTGGTATTACAGTCGCGAACCGGAAATCCAGATAAGGAATTCTGTTAACCCGGGAGAAGAGGTTAGGCACTCCCGATTTCCGTGGTTCTAGCACGGTCACTCGACTGCTATATTTGGCTAAAATCTGATTTTAATACATGTTAAACCTATAGTGCAATTTTAGAATTATTTACCGCTTTTAGTCAATTATTAAGAAAGTGAACGTCGTTTAAGAACGTGTTTTCGGATCACGTCACATGAAATGCTCCCCGATCCTCGACACATTCTTATTCAGCATTTTGGGATTTGGATTTGGGTCGCATGAAATGAACACCCGTATTTAAGAAGGTAAAATTATTAAAACGCACCTAAAGTGGCTAACGTATTATTAACTTTGTGGAGGGTCGTGAAATTCGCTAAACGGAACGCCCCAAATTCTAAGTATTTTTATATGACATTTAATGAGGGCCCCGCAATTTATATTTTTTGTGCGGCGAGGCTCGTCTCATTTTTAAAAGGCAAGTCCTAATGTAACTATGATTTTCTATTTTTATTTGTCTTTAATAATAAAATAAAAATTCTTAGCTAATTAATATTAAAGAATTCGGGCTTCAAGTTCAAGCCCTGGTTGAAATAAAATTGCAAGCCTTTTAGTTTGGACCCGCTACCTAACCCGAAGGCCCAGATTTGTGTTATTCCTTTTCATTTTTCCTTTTATCAATTATGGCCCACAATTTGCAGTAATTATTTAATCCTCCATCTTCGTTTGGGCCACAACAAATAGCCTAGTAATATGGAAAGATAATCAACTGATAGAGTCAATGCATTAATGTTATGGGTTTGAGAATTGATCAGGGGCCCAAGATGATTGTCTAGCATGATTATTAACCAAATATTGAAATTTTGATATTTATGCTGGTTTGGGTACCAACTCTATAGGCATTCACACAAAGAGATGAGATCAGCAGGAGAATTATCATATGTAGCACTTATATAATGCTAAAAGCGAGTAATCGGATGATGAGTAGAATCCAACGATAAAGCTTCATTTTAAATTTACAAAACAGTTGAGATTATTTTGAAAGCCAAGGATTAACTGATTATCGATTAAACTATTGAGCAGTCTAAGCCACAATGCTGATTTTATACCTATTTCCAAACCTGGACATAGATTGAACTTTAACAGTCATGCATGTAAACCCAGACACGAGCGGGTTAACTGCCTAAATTCATAAACTGCTCAATTATTTTGGATTAGAAGAGCTGAACTACTGTAGGCAGCTATTGAACACAAAGCCATTTTAAACCTGTTTTTATAACTACTGACGATGAATCAGGCATTGAACTCACGATACCAATCCGAAAATTAATAGATATACATTCCGATTAGAACAGTCCTATCGTTCAAAATTAACGTCATTACAAACCAACACTAAACTATATACACAAGTAAGCTAATATATCTAACTATTTACACATTATTCAAATGAGAACACATCAAGAAGTAGAGAATGCAAAATTGCTCTATTTCATTTGGTTTCAACAACTACATCGAGGAATGTGGAGATGTGTACCTGAAGTGAGTCAAATAGACAAAAGAGAAGTAAGCAGTAGCAGGTAATAAATTAAACAGACCACAACCAGCCACAATAGTTGCTAATTTTGAATCAAAACAACTTCTCAAAAGCCGAAGAATGAACTCAGAAATCCAACAGCAACAAATTGATCAAAACAAGCTTGTTTGACCTCAAATTCACTCGAAATTGAACTAGGAAATTACAAAACACTCTCAGCAGTCAAAAACACTCAGGAACAACTCGAATGAGCCCCAAAACACCTTCAATTGCATTAAATTTTCAAGTACAGAACAGAACAGAACTAGAGAAATCTAAGCTAATTTTGATGCTAAATGAGCTAACCAATTGAATTAAGAGCTAAACTTTTAAACAGTGATCAAAAGAAGATCAATGTACGATTTTGTTTTTGGATTTTTTGGAGATTTTATGTTGTATTTGGATTTTTAGATCTAGGAGAGACTTTGAAATTCAATTTTAGCTAAAAAAACTAGTGGAAAGTAGGGAAATTTTTCAGAGGTTCCAAACTTGTGAGTGAAGGCAAAGGGCATGCCATTTTATAGGCACATATGAGGGTAAGCCTCAGATTTCCTATTTTCCTTTTTAGTCCCTCTTTTAAATTTCAGTTTTACCCGCATAGTCCCTTAATTATTGACTTGCTTCTCAAGTCACAACACTATGAATTTGAAATATCAATTACAACCCCTTCTAGGTGCTTCTAGTGGCTTCTAAATTCAGTTACTATCAGATTCCTCAAGTGAATTACCCTTATTGTCCCTGTATTATCCATGAAATTACTAAGCTGATACTAATCAAACCCCCTTTAACTCAGTGAATAACCATAGTTAATCACTCAATGGGACTGAAATTCAACTAAGATTAAACAGATTCTATAAATTAACTAATTAACCCAGGTAATTAAATAGGAGAATAGAACTCAAGACTTATCAATTCGAACTACACTAATTCAACTGAACATGTAAAGTGACTCAAACGAAATTAAACTAAGTCATAAACGTGCATTCCCTAATCAAAACAAACACAGGGTCGAACTGACAGTCAATCAAAATAGAGATCACAAAATAGAATTAAACTAGATAAAGGATTAAAACAAAACAAAACATTTGACATGGGAACACTAATCAGGTGAGGAGAACTAATCTATACAATTAACATGGGGAGAATTAGACAAATCAATTATCCAATTTCAGAACCAATAATTACAAACCTAATCTAAAACCTACCACACTAATAATAAACTAATCTAATCTTAACAGCACAAAAATCAAATACAAAAAAGAAAAGAACTCATCTGTATAACTGCTAAAGTCGCATAGCTCTTTAGATTCAAAATTCGACTATCTCCGGTGAGATTTGAACGCTAATGATGACGAATTCCTCGTGACACGTGGTGTCAATTTTGTGGGGTTTTGAGAACTTAGGGTTTTGGCCGGAAACTTTAAATTAATATTCGAGAAGTTCCATTTAGATTCGAGGGACGTGGTTTGGGGATTTGGAAAGAGGAGAACGAGGCGATTCTAGGGTGTTATTTTGTGACGACCCAAAGGGTCATCACCTATTTTCCTCATTTGTTCTGTGCTTCCGAGGCCTTGAAAACCTCATTTACTATTGCCTCTAATTTCATGAGCAGTCTGGGCGCGTAAACGGAAAATTTCTGTGTTGAAATATGTGAATTCTGTGAAAAATTTGAAGAATTTTTATATTAATATGATTATAGTTGACTTTGGTCAATATTTTTGGTAAATGGACCCGGACCCGAGATTGGACGGTCTCGTAAGGTCCGTAGAAAAATATAGGACTCGGGCATGTGCCCGGAGTTGAATTCCGAGGTCTAGAACCTGAGTAAAAGAATTTTTCTGTTAAATTATTTTTCTAAAATTATTAAGGAAAATGAAAATGAAAATTGATTAAAAGGCTATGGTATCGGGCTCGTATTTTGGTTTCGACACCCGGTACAAGTCTTATATATTGTTTAAGCACTTCCTATAAAGTTTGGTCGAAATCGGACGTCGTTTGACATGTTTCGGACATAAATGTCTAAAGTTGGAAGTTTATGAATTTTGAAAGGAGAATCATGAGTTTTGAGGCTTGATTCTATGTAAATGATGTTATTTTGGCGATTTGATCGCGCGAGCAAGTTCGTATGATGTTTTTGAGTCAGTTTGTATATTTGATTTGGAGCCCCGAGGGCTCGGGAGTGTTTCGGAGGGGTGTCGGGGTGGTTTTTCACTTAGAAACATAGGAGATTTTCGTCAGCTGTTGCAGATCGGATTTGTTCTTCGCGTTCGCACTCCCCCTCACGCGTTCGTGATGCTTCATTTTGTTCCTCCATCGCATTCGCATAGAGATATGAACCTCTGAGGGCCCAGCCCTATTTTCTTCTTCGCGTTCGCGAGGGCCGAACCGCGTTCGCGTAGTTCACAGCCCATTTCCCATCGCGTTCGCGTACTGGCTAATGCGTTCGCGTAGGCCAGCTGTGAAGCCCCCAATTTTTTCTTCTATGCGTTCGCGACTTGGTCCACGTGAACGTGATGCTTACCCGTCTTCCTTCATCGCGAACGCGACAGGTGTGTCGCGAACGCGATGAACAATTTTGCCCAGTTAAATTTTATTAAACGAGACAGAAACAGTAGTTACGGGTTTTATCACAAAAATACACGAACCCTCTTCTCTCCCAAGCCCTAGGAAGCCATTAAAGCCCCCAAGCTTCAAGACCACTTGAGTAAGTAATTTTCCACTTATTTCTTTCACTTTTCCTTCATTAATTAGCAAGTTTCTAAGCCTAAATCATGAAATCAAGGTAGAAATTATGGGTTTTGAGCAAAGTTAGGGTTTTGAGAATTTTGGGTAATTCAACCCCAATTTGGGGTCAAATTTTAAAATAAATTATATATTTGAACTCGTGGGAGTATGGGTGTATTTACTTTGGTTCGAACCTCGGGTTTTGACCAAGCGGGCCCGGGGTTGGTTTTGCAAATTTTGGGCAGAATGTTAGAAAGATTATATTTAGGCATTTGGATTGGATTGTTGAGTATTATTGATGATATTAAATCAATTGTGTATAGATACGATCGAATTGGAGCCAAATTCGAAAGGAAAGGCATTGCTTAAGGATTGAATTTGCTGTAAACCTTCGAGGTAAGTGTATGGTCTAATCCTAGCTTGAGGGAATAGGAGTTGAGTCTTTTTGCTAATTGCTATGTGATCGAGTACGATGTATAGGCATGGTGACGAGTATCTATACATTGGTGTCTAGCATGACCGTGAGTCCTTATAATGTGATTACCATGACTTGGTTGTGAACTCCGTATTTATTGGAGAAATTTTATATGTTGTGAATAACATGTGAACAGTAAAATAATGATTTGAATTCCTGGGAGCATTGGCTCGAATTGTGATACGAATTTTGAAAATATATGAAATGACTGGATTCTTTGGAGCGTTGGCTCAGAATAGTAAAATGAATTATAAGATAAGTAAAGTAAGGAAAAAAGGAAACGTTGTTGATTATTCCCTTGCCGGGACGTAAGTATTTAATGTATTCTCCCTTGCCGGGATGATTGAACTATTAATTGTGCTCCCTTGCTGGGATGACTGAGCTGTTAATTGTACTCCCTTGTCAGGATGTTTGCTATGTATTTGTCTGTTGTGTGTCCCTTCATTGTAACTGTTCTTGAGGACTCAGACTGTTAAATGATATTGAGGAGTGGGTTGCATGCCGCAACAAATGATACTTAGGATTGGGTTGCGCGCCGCAACAATGATAAATGATAAATAATGTGGGTCGGGTTGCACGCCGCAACAGTGATATGTGTAGAGGGTTGCACACCGCAAAAATAGTAATTATGGAGCGGGTTGCACGCCGCAACAGTTGTTGACATCTGTGGTTATGTCTGAATATTTATTTCTTGTTTCATTGTGGAATCAAGCTGTTTTTGGTTGTTACTCTGGATTACTGTTTAATTGTATTTCCCCGCAGCATGTTCCCCCTCCCTTGATGTTGATTTCTTGGTATTCGATATTCCGCTGTATATTTTATAACTGCACAGGTTTATGTGGTGTCCAGTCTAGCCTCGTCACTACTTCGCCGGGGTTAGGCTAGGCACTTACCAGCACATGGGGTCGGTTGTGCTGATACTACACTTCTGTGCGTTTTTGCACAGGTCCAGGCTTTGAGCAGCAGCAGCAGTAGTTCGATAGCAGAATCTTATTACCACGAGACTGAGGTAGCTTGCAGGCGTCCGCAGGCCCGGCGTCTCTTCTTATGCTTTACATTTATACTGTGGTCTCATTGTTTCGAGACAGACAGCTGTTATATTTCTTTCAGACCTTTATATGTAGTTTATTCTTAGTGGTTCGTGAGTATGGGACACCAAATCTTAGGTAGAGGATTTATGCTGAGTATTTCATATTTATTTCAGACTTATAAAGAATTAGACTTCCGCAGTTATGGTTATTATTATTATTTATGCTATTAAATTGACAACAGGATGGGTTTCACTAATGAATAACGGTGAGTAAATTGGCTTGCCTAAGTACCACGAGTAAGCGCCATCACGATCCCGATGGTGGGAAATCCGGATCGTGACATATTTTGGACGGGATTGGGTCACCTAGGGTTTTGGCCGGAATCCTTTGATCCAAGATTTGACGAGTTTGGGTGGGATTCGAGGGGAGCGGTTTGGGGATTTGTAAATAGGATAACGAGGCGATTCTACGGTGTTATTTTTGACAGGAAAGGACGTCGGCCGCCGTCGTGAGGCGATTTCCGACGGCGGAGCACAGCGAGGTAAGGCGACGCTACAGGCTTTGAAATAAGAGAGACGATAAAAGGGGGTAGGGTTTTCGGACAATTATATATCAACTAAACTAGGATGTTCCCGTCCATTAGATCAACAATCAAAGGCCATGATCAATTTCAGAAACGACGTCTTTTGGTTACAAAAAATGGACCGGGTTAGGGACGGGGGTTTGGGCTGTGGACTGGGATATGTTTTGGGCTGGGTGGTATTTAATTACATGGCCCAATTTCGGCTTTTATCAAGACTACTCTTTTAATTGTTTTCTTTCAATGATTTTCTTTTCTTTTCTTTCTTTCTTTTGTTAATTTTGTATTTATTTTATTCACTATTTTATATTTTTCTGATTTTTATGAAATGCTAAATTAAAACTCAAAAACCCAAATTGACACTAAAAATTATATTTTCTAATTTCCAAATACGCATATTAAAACTAAAAATGCAAAAGAATATTTTTGTTATTTTCTTTAATTTTCCCTTAACTACTAATTAATCCTAAAATACGAAACTAAGTCCTAAACAAATGCCAGGATTTTTTTGTATTTTTCATGATTTAAACAATAATAAACGTGCACAAACAATTGCAAACAATTAACAAGAAATGCCACCAAAATCCATAAATTGCAAAACAGTGAAAATGAGTTGTTTTGTTTTGAATTTATGGGAGTAATTCATATAGGGCAAAAATTACGTGCTCACAGCTGCCCCTCTTTGCTCGGGAACACGCAGAGTTCTCAGGCAAAGATAAGTGAGCGGATACGAGCGATTTTTGCCCGTTCGAATACTCCGTGTGAAGAATTTTTGAAGACAGTCTGACTGAACCCTGCTTCAAAGGTTGCCTACATATCCTTGGCTAAAACGTAATCAGGTCAGTGTAGTTCGGGAAGGTTTGGTAGCTAAGACTACCAAGAGTTGTGATTTCATTGTTGTTGTTGCTGCTACTGCTTGCTGACCTCCTTATTACACCGTGTCAAAATAAAAAGAAGATAGCCTAAGCTATTATCTTTGAATTACAAAAAAAAGTCCTATCTATGTCTTCAAACTTGCTCTTGTGTTGCCTTGAACTTGTATTCTTCCGACGGAATTCTTGCGTTGTTGCCTTGAATTGTGATCGGAGATGTTTTGCCATTCCTCCGAGTGATGCTTGACTGCTGAAATTTAAAATATATGCCTCTATTCTCCAGGCGGGCTCCTGACTGCTGGCGCTTGAAAAGTATTCCCTTGTTCTCCAGATGGGCTCCTGACTGCAACAAAATAGACAAACAAAGAAAATTTTCTGCCCCAGTTTGGTGACTTGGCATATCATGTTATCAAATATCAAAACTTGAAAGCTAAAATTTGAATTGTACTTCCCTTGTTCTACAAGTGGGCGACTGATTGTTGTCACTTGAAAAGTATTCCCTTGTTCTTCAGGTGGGCTCATAATTGCAACAAAATAGACAAACAAAGAAAATCTTCTGCCCCAGTTTGGTGACTGGGTACAGCATGTTATCAAAAATTAAAAGCTAAAATTTGAATTGTACTTCCCATGTTCTCCATGTGGGCGCCTGACTGCTAAAGCTTGAAAAGTATTCTCTTGTTCTCCAGGTAGGATCCTGAGTGCTGAAACTTGAAATGTATTCCCTTGTTCTCCAGGTGGGTTCCTGACTGCAACAAAATAAACAAACAAAGAAAATTTTCTGCCCCAGTTTGGTGACTAGGTACAACATGTTATCAAAAATTAAAAACTAAAATTTGAATTGTACTTCCCTTGTTTTCCAAGTGAGCGTCTGACTGCTGAAGCTTGAAAAGTATTCCCTTGTTCTCCAGGTGGGCTCCTGATTGATGAACTTGAAAAGTATTCCCTTGTTCTCCAGGTGGGCTCCTGACTGTAACAAAATAAACAAACAAAGAAAATTTTCTGCCCCAGTCTGGTGGCTGGGCAGACGTAGGAGTTGTTACCTAAACTATTGATACGACGGTGAGAGCGAAACTAAAGACTTGATTGGCATGTACGTCCCCTATGAGTAAAACTATTTGACTAAGATGCAGACCCTAGGAGAAAATTCATCGGACTAGGTTTTTGTTATCTTTTTATCTTAGGAGAAAGTTTCATCGGACTAAGATTTTGATCCTAGGAGAAAGTTCATTAGACTAGGGTTTCTATCTTGGGAGAAAAATTCATCAGACTAAGATTCTCCAAATGGAGGAAAGTCCATCAGACTAGTACTTTTATCCTAGGAGGAAAAATGTGAAAAGCAATGGCAGCATTCTATGCACACTAGCAAGACATGCAATGGCAAAGATTTGAGAAACTTCCCTTTTGTCGGCTTTCCTCTTCTTCCTTTTGTTCCTTTAATTTCCTTCCTATTGTTGAACCGACTTTCTTGCGCTGCTTTGTCCCTGTTTCAAACAAAGAAAATGCGTGAGTTTAAAATGTGGTGGTTGGTTTGAGGCCTTGAACTTTGAGGGAGGCTGCTTCTGCGTTTGCCAAGATGACTGATTTTCACTCGAAGATCTGGCTTATTTATTGACTAACCACTTTCTTTGCTACCCTTTACACGGAGAATACGTCTAATCCGTTCACCAAACACTCTCCATCTGTTGCATGGTTCTTGAATTGAGATGTATCAAACCCTTGTATCCCAAGGCACGTCAATTACCACCCACTCAAGATGTTCTTTCTTAACTCCAACCCCTGGTCCGGTCCTTGAGGTCCACAACTCCCCTATTGGCTATGATAACTTTGACTTCTGCTTGGAAAGTCTTGCTCGTTACCAGTTTAACACCCTTTTATCAAGCTTATCTTAGGAAATACCTTTGGGCTATTCGCTCTGACCCTTTATTTGTGACATCGTTCATATACCAAACTTTTGCATTTCACAAGGATCCCAAAGCATGTTGATTGTTGCCAACTCAGTGTGCCTGCTGTTTTCTCTTGACTTGACGTCTTGATGTGTTCACCAAATCCCGTTCTATTTAATTGGAGAGCTTGGTGGCAGATTTTGAAGTAATTTCTCACTTGTTATGACCAGACAGACTCAAGAGGAGGAAGTAAACAAGACAAAAGTAATATAGTAGGAGGACAATGAACGAGATGATTCCTAACAAAAAAACTACGAATTAGAAACCAATCGGATATGGATGCCAACTCTAATGACCTTGACATGCACCTACGGCATATTCTGTTTAGCAAATCTGATGTTCATCTCTCGTTGTACCTTTTCGTTGTGAAACTGGGCTTTAATGCTCCGCCTACCCGATCTGATTCAAAATCCTTATTCGACTTGTAGTGCCCGTAGGGTTTTCACCATCAAGCCTCTCTCGTTTTGGTATTTCTCTCAAATTACCGTTGCATTATGGTGCCCATGAGGGTTTTCACCAATAAGACTCTCTCATCTTGTTTTCTCTCAGCTTTCATCACCTTGAGATACCCATGAGGGCATTTATCATCAAGACTCTCTCATTCTTTATTTCCCTTGTTTGGACTGGAGTGTTGCCCCTGATATGGTTCACCTCTACTCGCTTGACTCGACATCTCTCGAAGATTGATCAGAAGGTCTTTCTTTGGACTGTAATGTGGGCTTATGGATAGGGTTAGAAAGAAAGGGTATTAAAGGCTCAAAACAATTTCATCATGGGTTCAAAATATCTACTTTCGGAATCAAATTTCTCCCAACAATCATAACTTCTGCCCCAGTTTCCCTCTTGGGGACTTTGGATTTTTATTTAGTGTGACTGAATCTCAGAGAGAGGCTGTCTACTAACCCTTTCAGGATCAAGTCAAACATAGTTCATGCCATAAAATTTCTTCATTGTTGCGATCTTTCCTTTCTTCCACTCTTCCTTTTCTCTCTTTTCATTCCTTTTCTTTTCCTTCTCTTTTCTTTTCTTTTTCTTTTTTTTCTTTTCCTTTCTCTTCTTTTTTCCTTTCTTTTCTTTTCTTTTTCCTTTCTTTTTTTTTCTTTTTTTTTCTCTTTCTTTTCTATTTTACTATTTTTCTCTTATTTCTCCACTTACTTTCCTTGCTCGAGCTTACGAGTTTTGTCATCGATTCCGAAAGAGGGGTATGCAAGAAAATAACCGAGGCTCAAAGGGGTAACAAAGGATAAAGTGTTTGGATAGCAGAACAAAATGCCTTCGTCATTCCAATCTCCAAAACATGCCAAGTACAACCTACACAATTAAACAGGCTGAGGAAAACATATGTAACATCTTTTGATTGCACCAAAATTAATGACCATAGCCACGCATTTGCCTTTTACATTTGTAAATTATCCAGTTCCATTGGACAACAATATCGGTACCACGAACGGCCCCTGTAAACTTTGGGAAAACTTGCCTTTCGCTTCAAACCAAAGCGGCATGATCCATTTCAACAGTATTTATTTATGTTCCATCTGCCCCCAGTTTCAGTTATTTCCCTCCAATGTCCCTACATCTTTAACATTGTTTCGTTGCTTCATTACTAAACTGTCTTGTAAAACCAAGCTGAGAATTATGTGCGCATGTCATGTCAGCAGAACCAGCATGAAAATAATTGTAAAAGGAGAAGAAAACTAAACAAAATGACTAGAAATGTCAGGAAACAAAGAATTGCATTAGACAAACGGTGAGAGATTTTAGACCACAAAGCAATCATACTATACTAGGGTTACAACCTTTGAACAAACCTAGGTAGCACTAACAAGCTATTACGACTAAACAAAGCAAAGCAAAGTGAAAGGATAGAGGGGTTGAGTCACAAAATAATTTCTGGATTACAACCTTGAAAATAACCCGGACAGCCGAAATGACAACAAAATAAACCACCAAAAACTTCATTCTGGCTGACCAAGAAAAAGAGCGCCTCCCCAACTACCAAGCACGACATATTTAGCAACTGCGTTTCACACCAATGTTGCTGAAATCATCACAAGTCTTTATCTCATTGTTCTTAGCAAACTGCTTTTGGGTTCCTTTTGCCGGCTCGTTCTCACGATCAACCTCTGATAGCGCTGAAACCTTAGTGGCATCTGGTCCTCCAGGGATCTCAGGAGAGTTCTCATGTTCCTTTTCAAAATACACCATACCCACCATATGTGTCTCATTATGCACAGGAGATGGACTTTGGCTAATGTTTGCTGCATTGGGACTTTGCACGACAATGTCGCCTGCATCAATAAGCTTCTGAATCGCATTCTTTAGATTCCAACATTTCTCTATGTCATGCCCCAGGGCACCTGAACAATATGTGCACCTTTGAGAAGGATCAAACTTCTTTGGAAGAGGGTTCGACATTTTTATCCTAACCGGCATCAACATGTCCAATGTCCTTAACCTCTGGAACAGACCGGCATATGATTCTCCCAATGGAGTGAAGGTTTTCTTCTTCCGTAACCTCTCATTCTTAAATGCTGGATTGGGCCAAAAACCTGCTCCGGGGTGTTTTTGGTAAGCTCGCGGGGATAGATGGGCATTTTGAGGAGCTGGGTACTGAGAATGTGATGTGCGACTTTGGGATTTCAGTGGAGAGAAGTAGAATCCGGGAGGATCATCTAGTGCACAAGGATAACCATGGGGACGACGTCGAGGCTGGAAGTGTTGATCAGGAAAACCTATCGGATCGTCTTTTCTGTTCCTTTTTCTTCCAACCAAGTTGACAGGAATGTTCTGAATGGCTTCCGAACAACTCATGATTTTGCCTGACTTGATCCCTTCTTCTACTAGTTCCCCAATGTTTAACACGTCATTGAAAGACTTTCCCAAGGCCGAGATCAAATAGCTGAAGTAGGTGGGTCCCTGGGCCTATAGAAAAATCTCAACCATTTCTTCTTCGCTAATCGGGGGACTGACTCGAGCAGCTTGTTCCCTCCATCTGAGCCCAAACTCATTAAAGCTTTCCTCCGGCCTCTTTTCCATCTTAGATAACGAGGATCAGTCTGGGATAACACTCGATTTGCATTGAAAGTATCGGACAAAGTCTTGAGCCATGTCACCCAATGTAAGCCACCTATCAACATTTTGACGAGTATGCCAGTCTAAGGCTACCCCAGTTAAGCTTTCACTGAAATATGCCATCATCACGTCATCTTTCTCCCCAACAATCCTCATTTCATTGCAATAAACCCTCAGGTGGGCCACCATATCTCCACGCCCATCGTACAAGTTAAATTTTGGTACTTTGAACCCTACGGGCAGACGGATGTCATGTGGCACAATTATTTCTTGGCAAGTCATGCTACCCTGGCTTCCCACTCTTCACTTGCCCCCTAAGGACCGTTTTTTGCTTTTCAACTTCTTGGGTATCCCATCTCTCCCTTCTCTTCCTGTAACCTTTTCATTTCTAGCATGAAGCTCATCCCGGGAGCTCTTTTCGTATGAATCAAGGACCTTGCGGGCAACCTTTGGGGGTGATATTGGGCATTATGAGCTGGAGGATGAGTGGTTGAGTTACTAGGGTAGTTGGGAAGAATGTGATAAGCGGGTGTATCTGAAAAATACGGGGGATCATCCGGTATTGTGTTGGGAACCTGGGTAAGGGCATCATTCGGTAAAATCGGTGGCGGCGGGGGTGGTGCCTTCCCCGTCATTCAGGCTTGATACATGTCTACCATGTGTTGTCTTAACATCTGCACCTTTTTAACCAACCCATTATTCTGTCCAACCAACTGTTGTCGGGAGCCAATACCAACCAACTCAGTTCTATTGTTGTTTACCATTGTCTTTTGTCCTTGTGTTGCAACCACTTTAAAACCACAAACCAACCACCTTTCTGAAATGTCACAACAAAATGAAACCATCATGTTAGCGTTAGGGCATTTAACATATTGGTAGCCGCACATTTGGGGAGTGAATGCACCTAGGCAGTTAACAGTTCCTATTATGCTTTTGATCGGTTCCGGCCTTTTCCATACTTCCAATTGCAAACTTTCTCTTCTCTTTTCTCTTTTTTTTCTTTTCTTTTTCTTCTTTTCCATCTTGCTTTTGTCGTTTCTTGTTCCTGTTCTCTCCCTTTTTGATCCGCTCTTTTCTTTATTTTGTCTTTTGTTGTTTTTCCTCTCTTTTCTTCCATTTTTCTTTTCTTTTGGTTATGGTCGAATCCTATGTAGATTGCCTACGTATCATGACCCCGCGTGAATCAGACCGAGCATAGTTCTTGCAAATGAAAGTAAAATGGAAGCAAAATGTTTGGGATTTTCAATTTTATTGATAGAAAATACTTTGATTACAAGGAATCAAACTATTAGACTCTGATGAAAAGGCGAACTATAGACTTCACTATCAACTATTCTTATCAAAAGGAAATACAGACTCAATCAACTGACAGACTCTTAACGAAAAGAAAAATGCAGAGGCAAACAATGAACAGGAAAAAGAAATACAGACTCAAATGACAATCATGAATACATTAAAGCTCCTGGTGCTTGCCGGACATCATTTGGTCTCGCCACGGGCCTATATGCAAGTTCCCCATGAAGTCTGTCCAAGTCACTCATTGTTTGTTTCACAAATATCATCACCGATGCAAAGAAGGTGGTACGAGTCATGTTCTCGCACACTTGGCATTCCTAGTAATATTGTGAGCAACGGTTAAGATTCTCTCTCTGATTCTGCCCTTTTCCTGAAGCAACCGCCCTATCTGTTGGGCCCTGGCCTCCAAAGTCTGCTTAGCTACCTGGTTTTGTTTCTGGAGTTGGTGCAAGTCCATTTCTAATTGTGCCAATGCCGCGTAGCAATGCTCCCTTTCAATCTTGAATTCTTTTACCTGTCTGATCATTTTGTTCTCTGTGGTGATGACCTTTTTCCTTAATCCCGTGACCCCATTATCGTATTCTTCTTTCAACTGTTTAACCATGCGGGATCACTCTTCCACGTTTTTAGCCAATTGTTTTCGAACCCCGGTTAATTCTCTTTCTGCTTTTTTGAGGTCGAAGCTATAGTCATTCACCCTTTGCCTTAGATTTTCTATAAGTTTTGCATCTTTGGCACTCCTGATGGGATTTTCGGCTGCTATCTTCATCTTTTGGATCTGGGCTCGTATGGCTTCATTCTTTTTGGCCAACTGCTTCTTTTCACCCTCGTCGGTGGCAGTTTGCACACTGTTTTCAAACTGAAGGTCTTGGACCCGCTTTTCCAATTCTCCTATTTTGGTCCTGTATTCCTTTTCTTTAGCTAACCAAGCCCACTGTTCTTGTGATGATTCGGCAAACTCCTGGAGGTGAGGCCTTTTGGCCGGCCTTCCGATTACAACTTCCCTTCTATATCAGGTGACACTTCTCCTTTAGCTAGATCCCTGACACATGTATTCGCCGCTAAATATTGACATTCGCTCCAGACTTGGCGGACCATTGCTTCAGGACCAATCTCAACCACTTGGAGACTAAGATCGCCGTCTTTTGGTACTATTTGGCATCTCCCGAGTTGCCTTAAAACCCGATACGGGGAGTAAGGCTGAATTCTCTTAAGACCCATCAAGAGGAAATGCGGCCTTGCTGCTGGCATATATATGATTTCATCAACAGGCAACCATACAAACGTCCACTCTATTTGACTAGCAGTGAGGGACCAAAAGTATGTTGTTCAACCCGTGAATCCTTCATGCAAATTGACCCCCATAATCCTCGTATAAAACTCCTCTATACAGGTTTTCTCTATAGACCCGTAACTCATGAACTGAGGACGATGGCACAGGTGTTCGGTCATCCACATTTGCAATAATAGATTTCACCCCTCGAAGAAGTCTCCCCCGGCTTTGCAGTCTGTAAGGGCGCAGAAGATTTCGGCTAATATCATAGGTGCAAAAGTGCTTTTAGCTTGAGTCATTAAAGTACTGACGACCCCAGCGATTTTTATGTCAATGTTACCATCCTTCCTTAGGAATACCAAAAGCCCCAAAAAGACCACCATAAAAGCAAAACGTCTATATTCCTCCTGTTTTTGCCAGTTTCCTTTGCTACATATCTTGCTTTCAGGGTTATTGAACCCTCCTATGTGGCCATATCTGTGGTATATGAAGTGTGGGGTGCAAAAGCCAATTTCCAAATCCGTGTTGTGAACCGTTCTGATTATCTTCAGTGAGTCTAAGAATCTGTGTATAGCTACGGTTTTCGGGGCAACCAAGTACTTGTGCCTTAAAGAAACCTCGACACTTCCGATGTACCCAGCTATTTCCTCTAGGGTCTGAGTAAGCTCAAAGTCCGAGAAATGGAACACATTGTGTGCCGGGTCCCAACATGTGACCAAAGCTCTGATGATATCTCCCCGAGGCGCAATCTCCAATAAACCGATAAGCCCTTTCAAATATTTGTTGACCTCGCTCTGTCCTTCTTTGCCCAGATCGTTCCACCATAGACGCAACTCCAGAGGGATTTTATTCATGATTGAGAAAGGTTCATTCTGAATAGTGCTCATCCTGCACATTTATTAAGGCGATTTAATCACTTATTCTGACCTAAAGGAAAAAATGACACCATTCTTTCATTCAAATTCTGATTTAAAATAAAAAGCCGGTTTTGCAGATACGGCCTTACAGCACTTCGAGGAGAAGATTTTAAGGCTGTGCCCGCTAACCGTTTACAAATGACTCAGAGTGGCTGTTCTTGCAAAAATGGCCTTCCGGCGCCCTTTTGAGGGACATTCGGGTTATTTTTAGCAAGAATGGCGTCACCCTACTTATTTTGACAACCATTTAAAAATTTTACATTATTTGGGTATTTTCTAAAAGGGATGGTTAGACCCGATGAGGGTTGCCTACGTATCTCACACCTTGTGAGAATCAAACCAGTGTAGTTCGGGCCAATAAAACTAACTAATTTCGAAAACAAGACTCTTTTCGTTGACAAATACACTATTTCGGAAAACCATACTCTTTTTGTATTTTCTTTATCAACAAACTATTTGAAAATAAAACTTTTTAATTTTTTTTTCTTGACCAATAAAGCAAACCATTTTTTTAAACCAAATTTTCTTTTCCCTTTTTTTTATTTTTCTCAAAAATTCGGCAGAGTTTCGGCACTAATCGGACATTGGCATTTTTTTTCTAAAATAGATAGTCAACTCCATACATTGCTATTTTTCCTATTCACTTTTCCCCAAATATTCAAGTCGGTCAGCATGCGAGTCCGAGACAAATAAATGTATATGCAACACGTAAGATGCAACAAGGTGGTCTTTTTCATATATGGTTACCTGTCCTAGACGGACCCAACCCCTGTGTTGAGTCCCCTAAGTCATATGCACGTGATGCAAATAAGCGTTCCTACTAGAGATCCGGCACGAAGTCAAGTTATTCTAGGTTCAAAACCTGGGTATGTGTTCTAGACTGTGTACTCGAGCGGACAACTTGAGTCGAGGAGGGGCTACGTACCAGTAACCAAAAGGCCATCCTGCTTAGTAACTTGTCCGGTCTCTTTCTTATTTCAGGGTATGACACTAACAGAATAAGGAGTCTCAACCAGTAAGCACATCCCCGGAGGTGAGAAGAGAAGGGGTTCGGCACAGTTTATATACAGTTCAAATAATATCAAAGCGGTAAAGCACTTAGTGTGAGCATGTAATTTTTGCCTCACATGAATTACTCCCACAAAATCAAAATAAAATTTTTCTATTTTATTGTGTGCATTTTTTGTGAATTTTTATGATATTTTTGATAATTTCTTGCGTTTGTATGTGCGTGATTATGTGCGTTTAAATTAATGAAAAATTATGAAAAATAAGTCCTATTTACATTTAGGATTTAATTTACAATTAACAGTAATTAGGTGTGCTTTACAAAATTAAAAAATCACAAAAATATGAAATTTGCATTTTTTTAGCATTTAATATCAAATTGTGTGATTTGATCTTTAATTGCTTGAATTTTATGTGATAATTATTATTAGGAATCGATTAGTATTTTAAGTTAATTCCGGTTTACAATTTATTTTTAGAATTTTTGTAATTAGGAATTAAAAGGAAAAATATGAGGAAAAAAAAACATGAAATAAAGAAGGAAAATCGGACTGGGCCACACACAAAATCATCCAAATCCAGTCCAAAACACATCCCATACCCGGCCCAAACCTTTAGCTCTCAGACGTCCAAAACGACATCGTTTCAAGACCAGCTAATCTCGACCGTTCATCCCTCTTCATCCAACGGTCCAAGACCTTATTCCATAACCTGACCCATTCTTATCAGAGACCGATCCGGTCTCAAAGAAATTGAAACGACGATGTTTCAATTAATCAGCTAAACCCGACCATTGATTCTAGTTGATCCAACGGTCAAGATCAAACCACCCCACCCCTATATAAGTCTAATAACCTACCCTAGCCCCCTAACCGAACACCCCCCCCCTCGTAACCCTGTTCATCGCCTCTTATCAGAGACGAAGAACCCTAGCCAAGCTGCCCTTAAATCCTCCCCTTCTCCGATGACGGCGCCGACCCCAATCCACCTGAAAATTACACCAGATAACCAACTCGACCTCCCCATTCCAAATCCCTACTCTATCATTCTCGAATCATCCCCGAGTTCTTCGAATATTAGATCGAAGAACTGACCCAAACCTCACCTTGTCCGTTTGACCCCAAATTAACACCATGCCCTCGTTAGACCTTCCTCATAGCAAAACCAACCCTAGTTTCCTTCGAATCAAGACAAAATTAGTCGAATTTTAATTCAACTGGTTGAACGAACCTAGAATAACCAAAGAATTTGAGGTCGCAACTGACCTTAGTCAAGTGTTCTTAGTCAAGAACACTGATTAAGGTCCGTTTTAGCCTAAAAAAAACTCAAGTCAAGACTTCAACTGATTGAAGTCCGTCCAGTTTAAGCTTGGAGGTAATTTTTCTTTTTCTTTCCTTTTATTCTACATTTTCTGCTGATGTCTGATCACACGTTTATTTTAGCTTATTTAAATTTTTGATTTTTTGTCTTTGAATTTGTTCTGTCCATCTTCAATCAGACCTTTTTATTTTGGTCGAATTTTTCTTCTGTTTATTGTTAGGTATAATATAGTAAATTATAATATCAATGTGAGAAGATTCGTCAATTAGTTAGACTGTATTATAACTCATTGTTTCTGTCAACACTACTTGAATCACCTGTTCATCTGTTTATGCTGATTGATTGTTGTTAATTGCTAAATGTTATAGCCTGTATAGTCAATGAAATACATGTCGCCAATTAGTCCATCAGGTTTGATTGTTAAAACAGCATGATCAATAGTATAAATTCCTTTTCCCAGTATGTTATCTATTTGGTTTCTTTCTGTGTTAATTTTATGTTTTAAAGCTTAATAACTGCTCTAGTTGATGTTCAGTTTTGTTCATACCTTGCTTCATTTTTTATTAAATCACTGCTTGAATTAAGACTAGGATTGGTTATAGCTGTGTATTTAGTTGGTGATTAATGACCAGTGTTAGTTATAACTATTAGAAGTCTAGAGTATAGATTATGGGAGACAAGGGCAGTAAATTTCAGCAACTTAAGGGTTATCTTGGGGAATTAATTACCTGATAATTAAACTAGGGCTGCTATTAGACTAAGTGCAAATATTTCATAGTGGGAAGGGCACTTATTACTAAATTTCAGGGATTGAAATAGGCATTAATAGTTAAAATATAAGCATTAGGACAATGGGAGTAATTAAAAATGGAAAAGCTAAGTTGTTAGTGGTAAACACAATAAATGTGTATGCCTATTAAAGTCTGGAAATCAGAATTAGAAGACATTGGGATAGATAGAGAGAGTTTAAAAAAGATATAGGGAGAGATTGAAAAACACATAGAATACACAAGTGAGAATCTGAAAAGGCTTGAACATTAAATAGATAGATAACATAGTCCAAATAAAGACCACCTTGGAGAATCTGAAAGAAAAAATACAATAGAGAAAGAGATTCTGAAAATAGAGTCCAAAAGAAGAACATGAGAGAATATAGAGAGTTAATAGCATTAAGTGAGAATTGATAACGAGATACATTGACATAGAGAAAATACTGAAACAAGACTACTGTTCCATTTAAATCTTCCAGTCTTTGAGGTTATTTTGATTTTCTGAAATCTACTTTGATCTGGGGCTTTGAAAGCTTGAGTTGTTTCGAGGGGTCCATTTATACTGCTGCGTTATCGTACTGCTGTTGTCTGCTGTTTCCTCATCATTTTTTTCTTTTCATTTCCAGGTATGTCTTGATTCTTTGAAGTAGTATATGGGGTGCAAAAATGTAATCAAATTGGAGAAATAACAAATGCTAGCTTTTGTTGTCGAGTAATTACTCGAATTCATTTTCTGTCTAATTTTTTTTAGCCCAGTTGTGCTGTGGAGATTATGCATGATGTCGCATTTCACTTTAAATTCTGTATTTGACGTTCATTTGAATACTGTTGGATCCTGGGGATAACTTTGAATCTTGATGATATACATAAGTAAAAAACCATTGTTGCTCCAGTTTGGTTTGGTTGATTGTTGAGTTTGTCTGCAAGTTGGAATGTTGGTTCATTAGCAGGTTCTCTTCAGTTTTCGTCTACTTCTTTTCGTTTTGTTTCGTACTATATTGTGTATTTACAGTGATTGTGTTTGGTTATATTTTAAAACTGATTTCTACTGATTTTCATACCCTTTTATTCAGTTTATTTCAAATGAACACTTAAGTAGATATGTGTAATATATGTGTTCTACTTAATCACCTTCATAGTCTCAAGTTTCTGTTCTATTGTTACCTTCTGTTCATAAAGATTTGGGAATAATTTTGATGAACGAAAAAAAAATGATGAATGGAGCGAACTAAGAACAAAAATGGAGGCTTTTCTGTTCTTCTTCCTCAAATTGTGGAATTTAGTTTCTTTTACAAACAAAAAATAAAGGAAATGATTCTGCTTTCTTCTCTTCATATCTTTGATCTTCGTCCGAAAACAAAGAGGAATTGTCCGTGAATTTTGGTTCTAAAATGAAGAAGTTGAGGTTTTGTTTGAGATTTTTGGTTTTGGATTTTTCTTGAATTTTACTGGTTAATGAATATTTTGTTCCATATGTCATTTGATCCACAAATGTTCTCGTGTTTCTATTAGTGTTGATTGAGTTATTGTAGTATTTGGAGTTGTTTTTTTTTAATATTCTTCATGAACCTGCTAGAAACTCACAATCATTCATGCCTTGGATATGTGCATTTGTTCAAATGCCTAGTTTGTTTGAATAAATAATAAGTTATTTAGGTGAATAGTATAAGTGGGCCGTTGATTTCTAATAACCTGGGAATTTTTGGACCAATTAAATTTAATTTTTTTTAAGAGGTTTTCTTTCCCAGGAGCATTTGAAACATATTAATCCCCAGGTTTTCTTTAATCCATTACGGACTTTTAAATTTAGAAGGGAGGTGTGCCGCACCAAATAAAATCTCAAAAATACTTGGCCCTCGCTTAAATTTTTTAAAATCCTTAGAATTTGAGGCATGCCGTTTAGCGAATTTCACGACCTTCCCCAAAAAATAATAACGCGTTAATATCTTTAAGCGCGTATTAATAATTTTACTTTCTTAAACTCGGGTGCACATTTATGTGACCTAAATCCAAATCTCAACGGAGTTAAAATGTGTCAATAACCACGGGTACATTGACTGTGACGTGGTTCGAGATACATTTTCACAACGTTGCAATTCTTTGTTAAAATAATAATAATAATAATAATATTAAAACCGGATAAAGGTTAAAATTGGCACATAAGTTAAAGCATGTTATAAATCATATAAATAATCCAAATATGACAATTGAGCGACCGTGCTAGAACTACGGAGCTCGGGAATGCCTAACACCTTCTCCCGGGTAAACAGAATTCCATATCCGGATTTTTAGTTCGCGGACTGTTAAATAGAGTCAAACCTTTCCTCGATTCGGGATTCAACTGGTGACTTAGGACACCATAAATCTCCCAAGTGGCGACTCTGAATCTCTTAATAATAAATCCCGTTTCAATTGTCCTTTAATTGAAAAAACTCCTTTCTACCACGCCTTTCGCGGGGTGCGGTAGCGTCGAAAGGAGGTGTGACAGATCTGGCGACTCTGCTGGGGATTAAAAATAACCCAGAACAACTGGTTCAGGGTTAGAAATTCAAGCTTATGATAAATTATTGTATTTTAACTTTATTATCTGATATTTTCATATTATCTGTGCTTAATGTGAAAAATGATGATTTTTATCGCTTTGATATTATTTGAACTGTATATATAAACTGTGCCGAAACCCTTCTCTTCTCACCTCCAGGGATGTGCTTACTGGTTACAACTCCCTATTCTGTTAGTGTCAATACCTTGAAATAAGAAAGAGGTCGGACAAGTTACTAAGCCGGACGATCCCGCGGGTCCCTGATACGTAGCCCCCTCATCGACTCGAGTTGTGCGCTCGGGTACACAGTCTAGAACATATACCCAGATTTTTAACCTAGAAGAACTTGACTTCATGCCGGATCCCTAGTAGGAACGCTTATTTGCATCATGTTGCATTTGACTTAGGGGACTCAACACAGGGGTTGGGTCCGTATAGGACAGGCAACCTGAAGTGAAAAGACCATCCTGCAACATCCTATTTGTTTTATGCATTTATTTGCTTCAGGCTTGCATGCCGACCGACTTTTAAATATTGAAAAAAAAATACTCAAGTAGTATCAAAATTCTGCCGGACTGTTTATTTCGTTTGCCCAAAAATGATAAGTTTTTAGTTTTAAAATAGTTTGTTTTATTTAATAAAAAAAATGAAGAGTTTTATTTTTCAAAATAATGTGTTTTACTTTTCACTGAAAATATATATATATATATATTTTCAAAATAAATAAATAAATAGTTTGCTTTATTTGCCATTTTAAAAAAAATATTTGTGATTTTGTTTTCAAAAATAGTTTATTTGTTTGTCAAAAAATAGAAAAAAAAAAAAA
>MU712974.1:27734-78167 GCA_026770625.1 Nicotiana glauca
CTGAAGTGAATGTGATAATATTAATAAATCTGGTAAATATGAACGCGCTCTTGATGTAAATATATTATAATTCACCACCAGAAGAGGTAATATAATTGAGAGTATATATACTCAATATTTCGTATTTTAAATTTGCTCCTGAAGAAGTAATACAATTGAAATTGCCTCCTGAAGTAGGAAAATATTATGAAGAGAAGTTTTCTTGTTCTTAAATAATTGTTTATTTGATTGTGATTTTCTCTTATGATACCAGAAGTGTGTGAGAAATATTTAATAGTACAAAATGTATCAACAACTCTTGCAGAGCTAACTGTTTGCCTAGAAGACACATGACACCAGTAGTGTCCGATAAATATTAGATTGTGGATAATAATTGAAGGCTCTCGAAGAGCTTATTTACAAATATGTCATTCATATTATATGATTATGGTCAAAACATATGTTGTGGTAAACCCGAAGTTTACTAAAATAAATGGCTATCATATTGAGACTATAAATGATTGGACTATTGAAAATCTTCATGTTTCCAAAATCATAAGAGGTAAAATAATATGTATATGAGAAGTTACCCACCTTATTCTTCGGTTTTTACTACATCATGTATCACGGTAAATCAGAAGTTTACTAATACAAAAGTAGCCACAGTAAATCAGAAGTTTACTAATGTAAAAGTTTATGTTATAGTAAACCAGAAGTTTACTAAGAGATAGCACATGCCATGATAAGCTTGAAATTTTCATTTGCCATTTTTAAATGAGCTATTTGAGAATTTAGATAAGTATATACTGAAGAACTAGAAGATTCTTCAAGAATTCTCTTGTGTTGCTTGTTCTCATAATAAATTGATTATACCAGCTAAAGTTGAGACTAAGACCCCTGATTCTGAAATATATAAAAGGTGAATATGGGCCCATTCATCTATCATGTGAACCACTTATAGATGCATATATAAAATGGTTACATGTATGTTTATTGTCAACCTGCAGTTTGGCATTTGAAATTGTTTTTCTCATTTAAGAGCATAGTTTTCAGATTATGAAATCAAGACAGTTCATCTTGATAATGCTGAAGCTAGTTTAGCACTGAATACCTCCTATTAATGGCTAAACTATTATTTATGAGAACAAAGCGTCAGGTCTAAGATTCTCTAAATTGCACATAGCAGCACTTGTATGCATCAGACCAACAATATATGATAAGTCCTCCCCTCATAATTGGTTTAGGATCAGAAATCAAATACTTTACTATCTTTTGATAGGTAGTATATGATTAATTTCTCTACCACAATGCACAAAATATTTTCCAGAGAAGATTGGGGATATATGTTAGTTTTTCTAACATCTGGGAAATGGAATAAATAGCTGAAAAATATGCTATATGAATCGAATTATCATTAATATGATCCTCACTTAGAAGACAATTCAAGTCAAATACCAGAAGCGTTTGCTGATCCAAAATCAAATATCATATTTCAGCTGCAAATGCTCCTATTAAAATTTAAAGTTCCTGAAGGATAGAGTTTACTGTACGCATGAAGCGTGGTAGAACAATCGGTTCCAAAGGTAACAATCCTTGAAAGATGATAAGGAGCTAATGATCAAAATTATCATAATGAGGAGGAAATGAGCTCTAGAAGAGCCCACGACATAACATTTCATGAAACTCCAGAAGAAGTTGAGGTAGCTGAAAATAAAGAAAGTGATGAGATCTTAACAAGTTATGCCGCTTAGGAACTGATACAAAATGACCGACGACGATATATATAGTGCGCAATACTATGAAATATTGTGAGGATCGGACCAGTAGTCCAGACACTTGAAGATGTCTTGCCATTTAAATGTGAGTCATAACCTATATGACTCATTTGATTAAATCTTTATAAAGATGCCTGAAGGATTTAAAATGCCTGAAACATATAGTTCAAAGTCTCGAGAAATGTACTCGATCAGATTATAAAGATCTTTGTACGGTTTAAATCAATCTGGACGCAATTGATATAATCGCCTCAGTGAATATTTTCTGATAGAAAGTTACATAAATGATGTTATTTGTCCATGTATTTTTATAAAGAAAATGTTATCAGAAATTGTTACACTTGTTGTTTACGTTGATGACATAAATCTTGTTGGAACTCTATAAGAGCTCCAAAGGCAATTGAATATCTTAAGAAAGAATTTGAGATGAAATATCTTGGAAAAATAAAATTTATCTTGATCTACAAATTAAATATTTAGCAGACGAGATCTCTATTCATCAATTTGCCTATACAGAAAGGGTCTTTAAATGTTTTTACATGGACAAAGCGCACCTATTAAGTACACCAATGAGTGTTCGATCACTAGAAGTGAATAAGGATCCGTTCCGACCTCCAGAAGAGGATGAGGAACTCTTTGGTCCTGAAATACTCTATCTCAGTGCAATTGCTATGCACTTATGTATCTTGCTCATACTAACAAAAGTGGTGCAGATCGTATTGGTTGTGCAGAGACTCAAATATTTGAAACAAGGTTTTCATCAGGGGGAGTAAAATACGCGATGCACTCTTTTTTCCTTATTAAGGTTTTTTCCCACATGGTTTTCCTTATAATTTTTTTAATGAGGCACCTAGCAATGCGTATTACTAAATATGTGCACTCTTTTTCCTTCACTAGAATCTTTTTCCACGGGGTTTTTCCTAGTTAGGTTTTAATGAGGCACACTATCTTTTAATGAACATCCATGGGGGAGTGTTATAAATATATTATATTATGGATGTTCATACTCCATTGTAAATAAGCTTCCTGAAAAATCTTATCCATATGGGACTCCGCCGTAAATATGTTTATCTATTTAGTACTCTATTAGAAATAAGCCTCCTGAAGAAACTTATTACTTCGGTACCCGGTTATGGATAAATATTACCCTCGGTAGAAGATTATCCATACCGGGTATAATAAATTTATCCTTTAAGTATCCAGTTATGGATAAACATTACCTCCGGTAGAAGATTATCCATACGGGGTATAATAAGATTATCCTTTCAGTATCCGCTTATGGATAAATATTACCCCCAGTAGAAGATTATCCATACCGGGTATAATAAGCTTATCCTTTCAGTACTCCGTTATGGATAATCATTATCCCTAGTAGAAAATTATCTATACTGGGTACAATGAGTTTATCTATTCAGTACCCCGTTATGGATAAACATTGCTCTCAGTAGATTATCTATATCGGGTATAATAAGAGTTTACACAGCAGCTTGCAGTAGCAGCTTACAAAACAGCTTGCAGTAGCAGCTTACACAACAGCTTCCTTTCTTCTATAAATAGAAGAGTTTTCAGTTCATTATGTACATGAGTTTGGATTCGAATAATATATCAGTTTCTCTCTATACTTGTCTTTACATTACAATCTTTATTTCATAACAAGTTATCAGCACGAGACTCTGCCATCTCGAGCAAATAATTTGAAAGTATCTGAGGTATGAACTTTCTTTTTCTATATAATGTCAAATCTTTCTAAACTTGAATTTATAGCCCTGGATATATTGGGCAGAAGCTACATGTCTTGGGTGCTTGATGCTGAAATTCATCTTGATGCGATGGGTTTGGCAAACACCATCAAGGATAAAAATCAGGCATCAAACCAAGATCATGCCAATGCAATGATATTCCTGTGCCATCACCTTGATGAGGGCCTGAAAATGGTATATCTTACTGTTAAAGATCCAGTCATATTGTGGAATAATATTAAAGATAGATATGACCACCTGAAGATGGTCGTTCTTCCACAGGCACGTTATGATTGGACTCATCTAAGGCTACAAGGTTTTAAATCTATCAGTGAGTATAATTCTACTATGTTCGAAATTATTTTCCAATTAAAATTATGTGGTGATAATATTGGAGAAAACTTTCACCACTTTTCATGCTTCGAATATGCTCCTGCAGCAACAATATCGAGAGATGGGATTTAAAAGATATTCTGAACTTATCACACATCTTCTTGTAGCCGAGCAACATAATGGGCTATCAATGAAAAACCATGAAAGCCGACCTACTGGTTCTTGTCCATTCCCTGAAGTGAATGAGACGAACTTCCATCAAGCTAAACGTGGAAGAGGTCGTGGCCACAGTCATGGTCATGACCGTGGTCTGGGAAGAAACTCTAATCATGGTAATGATAATGCACCAAAGAACCCTACTCACCACCAACAGTGGAAAAGGAAGGAACAAAAGCATGAAGCGGTGCAAGCACCAAATGCAGAAAATGCTTGCTACGGATGTGGAGGAAAAGGATACTGGTCACGTACCTGTCGTACGCCAAAATACCTGGTTGAGCTTTATCAAGCCTCCCTGAAGAAGACAGAGAAAAATGCTGAAGCAAATTTTATTTCTGAAGATAATTTAGACTTCATGCATTTGGATGTAGCTGATTATTTTGCACTCCCAGAAGGAGAAATAAGTCACGTAATCGGTGGTGAATCTGTAGAAATGTAAATATTTTAATTTTTGTTGTTTGTTATACATTAATAAAAGTTATGTTTTGATAATGATGTTTACTATAATATATTTTATTTATGTCATTTTGCAGAATATGGATAACATTATTAGATCAACTTAAACTCTAGCAGAGTTTGCAAAAAATATACAACTACCAGAAGTGGTTATATTTCGTATATCTCATTGTAATTATATTTTATTAACCATCAGAAGTGGTATATACCTATGATCACCAGAAGCGATAAATAGGATTTCTATGGTTACAATTGAAGATAAGCTACATAAATATTCTCTATATTAAATGCACGCCTTGATTTGCTCCTGAAGTAGTAAATATTTTAAAAGAGATTGAGGCATCACAATTTGATGTGATTAATGCGCATTTAGATAATTATGTTCAATTTTCCTGAAGGATGAGAACTTTTAATCCATTCCCTGAAGTGAATGTGACAATATTAATAAATCTGGTAAATATGAACGCGCTCTTGATGTGAATATATTACAATTCACCTCCAGAAGAGGTAATATAATTGAGAGAATATATACTCAATATTTCATATTTTAAATTTGCTCCTGAAGAAGTAATACAATTGAAATTACCTCCTAAAGTAGGAAAATATTATGAAGAGGAGTTTTCTTGTGCTTAAACAATTGTTTATTTGATTGTGATTTTCTCTTATTGTACAAGAAGTGTATGAGCAATATTTAATAGTACAAAATGTATCAACAACTCTTGCAAAGCTAACTGTTTGGCTAGAAGACACGTGACACCAGTAGTGTCCGATAAATATTAGATTGTGGATAATAATTGAAGGCTCTCGAAAAGCTTATTTACAAATATGTCATTCATGTTATATAATTATGTCAAAACATATGTTGTAATAAACCTGAAGTTTACTAAAATAAATGGCTATCATATTGAGACTATAAGTGATTGGAAGATTGAAAATCTTCATGTTTCCACAATCATAAGGGGTAAAATAATATGTATATGAGAAGTTACCCGCCTTATTTTTTGATTTTTACTACATCATGTATCACGGTAAACCAGAAGTTTACTAATACAAAAGTAACCACAGTAAATCAAAAGTTTACTAATGCAAAAGTTTATGTCATAGTAAACCAGAAGTTTACTAAGAGATAGTACATGCCATGATAAACTTAAAGTTTTCATTTGCCATTTTTAAATGAGCTATTTGAGAATTTAGATAAGCATATACTGAAGAACTACAAGATTCTTCAAAAATTCTCATGTGTTGCTTGTTCTCATAATAAATTGATTATACCAGCTAAAGTTGGGACTAAGACCCATGATTCTGAAATATATAAAAGGTAAATATAGGCTCATTCACCTATCATGTGAACCACTTATAGATGCATATATAAGATGACTACATGTATGTTTATTGTCAACCTGCAGTTTGGCATTTGAAATTGATTTTCTCATTTAAGAGCATAATTTTCAGATTATGAAATTAAGACAGTTCATCTTGATAATGTTAGTTTATATACAAGTTAGTTTAGCAGTGAATACCTCCTATTAATGGTTAAACTATTGTTTATGAGAACAAAGTTTCAGGTCTAAGATTTTCTAAATTGCATATAGCAGCACTTGTATGCATCAGACCAACAATATATGATAAGTCCTCCCCTCATAATTGGTTTAGAATCAGAAATCAAATACTTTACTATCTTTTGATGTATGATATATGATTAATTTCTCTACCACAATGCATAAAGATATGTTTCCCAAAGAAGATTGGGGATATATGTTAGTTTTTCTAACATCTAGGGAATGGAATAAATAGCTGAAAAATATGCTATATGAATCGAATTATCATTAATATGATCCTCGCTTAGAAGATAATTCAAGTCAAATACCAGAACCGTTTGCTGATCCAAAATAAATATCATATTTCATCTGCAAATGCTCCTATTAAAATTTAAAGTTCCTGAAGTATAGAGTTTACTGTACGCATGAAGCGTGGTAGACCAGTCGGTTCCAAAGGTAACAATCCTTGAAAAATGATAAGGAGCTAATGATCAAATTTATCATAATGAGGAGGAAATGAGCTCTAGAAGAGTCCACGACATAACATTTCATGAAACTCGAGAAGAAGTTGAGGTACCTGAAAATAAAGAAAGTGATGAGATCTCAACAAGTTATGCCGCTTAGGAACTGATACAAAATGACCGTCGACGATATATATAGTGCGCAATACTGTGAAATATTGTGAGGATCGGACCAGTAGTCCAGACACCTGAAGATGTCATGCCATTTAAATGTGAGTCATAACCTATATGACTCATTTGATTAAATCTCTATAAAGATTCCTGAAGGATTTAAAATGCCTGAAGCATATAGTTCAAAGCCTCGAGAAATGTACTCGATCAGATTATAAAGATCTTTGTACGGTTTAAATCAATCTGGGCGCAAGTTATATAATCGCCGCAGTGAATATTTGCTGATAGAAAGTTACATAAATGTTGTTATTTGTCAATGTATTTTTATAAAGAAAATGTCATCAGAAATTATTACACTTGTTGTTTACGTTGATGACATAAATCTTGTTGGAACTCCATAAGAGCTCCAAAGGCAATCGAATATCTTAAGAAAGAATTTGAGATGAAAGATCTTGGAAAAATAAAATTTATCTTGGTCTGCAAATTAAATATTTAGCAGACGAGATCTCTATCCATCAATTTGCCTATACAGAAAGGGTCCTTAAACGCTTTTATATGGACAAAGCGTACCTATTAAGTACACCAATGAGTGTTCGATCACTTGAAGTGAATAAGGATCTGTTCCGACCTCCAGAAGAGGATGGGGAACTCTTTGGTCATGAAATACTCTATATCAGTGCAATTGTTATGCAATTATATATCTTGCTAATGCTAACAAAAGTGGTGCAGATCGTATTGGTTATGCAGAGACTCAAATATTTGAATCAAGGTTTTCATCAGGGGGAGTAAAATACGCGATGTACTCTTTTTTCCTTATTAAGGTTTTTTCCCACAAGGTTTTTCTTATAAGGTTTTTAATGAGGCACTACCAATGCGTATTACTAAATATGTGCACTCTTTTTCCTTCACTAGAATTTTTTTCCACGAGGTTTTTTCTAGTAAGGTTTTAATAAGGGCACACTATCTTTTAATGAACATCCAAGGGGGAGTGTTATAAATATATTGTATTATGGATGTTCATACTCCGTTGTAAATAAACTTCCTGAAGAAGCTTATCCATACGGGACTCCGCCGTAAATATGTTTATCTATTTACTACTCTATTGAAAATAAGCCTCCTCAAGAAGCTTTTCACTTCGGTACCCGGTTATGGATAAACATTACCCCCCTTAGAAGATTATCCATACCGGGTATAATAAATTTATCCTTTCAGTATCCTGTTATGGATAAACATTACCTCCGGTAGAAGATTATCCATACCGGGTATAATAAGTTTATCCTTTCAGTATCCGGTTATGGATAAATATTACCCCTGGTAAAAGATTATCCATACCGGGTATAATAAGCTTATCCTTTCAATCATTACCCATATTAAAAAATTATCTATACTGGGTACAATGAGTTTATCCATTCAGTACCCCGTTATGGATAAACATTGCTTTCAGTAGAAGATTATCTATGTCGGGTATAATAGCAGCTTGCACAACAGCTTGCAGTAGCAGCTTACACAGCAACTTCCTTTCTTCTATAAATAGTAGATTTTCAGTTCATTATGTATATTCGTTTGAAATTCGAATAATATATCAATTTCTATCTATATTTGTCTTTACATTGAAGTGTTTATTTCATAACAGTAAACATTTTCTTAAGATCACGTAATGAACGATTTGGTGCATGAATGTCTTAAATGAATAGAAACTTAATCAAATTATTACAGTATTTGTTTAGTGCATTTTTATAATATTGTGGGACGCTAACCGCACACTAAACTTCTATTTTGGAAGCTATGATATAGTCTCTCTTTCGCCGTAGCTCTCTAGTAAGTACTAACGACAAAAAAATATCCTTATTTTGTTTGTCTATCATGTTTAGAAATTTTATTTTGTATCTCATACGACTGACATTAGTTGTATGAGATTTCTTTTTGTCTCACAAATTTGTGGACTCCAATCTTACGCTTCTGGTCCATACAAATTTGAATCCACAAAACTATGAGATAAAAAAATTACCTTATACAACTAGTATCAGTTGTATAAAATACAAAATAAAATTTTGTGTGTACTTGTACCGTTATACAATTTTGTTACGTCAACGTAGGAAAGTTGGAGGAACGAGAAGGCTAGTGCGATGTACATAATTAATTGGTTGATATTACTAGTTACTAGTATAGGTGGCTAACGGGCCGGTTGACCTGGAACCGAACCGGCCCAGACAGGTTAAAATCGGAACCGGATCGGCCCGGTTCATAAGGGCCGGTTGGGCTGGGTTGGGGGGTTAATGGGGTTTGTTCTATTAAAATTTTTATACTGGTTAACCGGACCCGGTTAACCCGGTCCGGATGAACAGTATACGATACCGGTTTAACCGGTCCGGCCCGACCCGACCCAAACCATGAATATACCATAATATACCATGAATATGCCATTAATATACTATGAATATACCACGAATATACCATGAATATATCAATTATAGTATACTAATTATCATAGTTTAAAATTGTTGGAATTTAACATATACTGTATATATTTAGGGTATAAAACTATATATGTTAAAATCATAGAATATGATGGTAATGTATTCTTTTTAAAATATGCTATATATGTGTTATTTTAAGATTTTAAGACAATTTGTGTTATTTTAAATTATTAGACGTATTTATGCTTAATGTTTTAGTTTGTTAGATTAACTTGAAGTATTATTAATTTATTATGCATGAAAATTTAGTTTTGCTATTTTTTTGTTAATTTACCTTTTAAATGCAAACTTTAATTTTGTAATTTTGAAATAAATATAGCACTTGCAATTTATAAGTGCAATTTTTCTCCATCTTTTTTGTATTCTTTATAAAGTATTAATATAACTTAGAGGGTGTTTGGCTGAGCTTATAAGCTGGTCAAACTGGCTTATAAGCACTTTTTGGCTTATTTACGTATTTGGTAAAATTAAAAGTGCTTATAAGTTAGTGCTTATAAGCCAAAAATAAGCCAAAAGCCATAAGTTGGTCTCCCCCAACTTATCAAATTTCAGCTTATAAGCACTTTAGGTTTGACCAAAATATTTACTATTTTATCCCTAAAATACTTCTTTTTAAACAAAACTCTTTGTATACCCAATTTTTTAGTTGTTTATTATTAATTTCAGCACTTTTATCCAAACACGTAACTGCTTATTTTTTAAATCAGCTTCAGCAGTTAAAAGTGCTTTTCAATACATATGCTTATCAGCTACTATAAATCAGCTAAGCCAAACAGGCTCTTACAATAGTTATAAAAAATTCAAAAAAAAATAATTAAAAATACACTAAACACGCCCCGCCCCGCCCCCTCAACCCGTAACCCGTACGGTTTAATTTTTATCCGGATAAATCCGAACCCGTTAAACCCGTTAAGAACTAACCCGAAACCGGCCCGGACCACAACCCGTACGGGTTCAAAATACACATGTCCGGACCGGACCGGCCCACCTGTTAGCCACCTATAGTTACTAGAATGTAGAAGCATTAAAAGTATGAACGTGACAGACATAACCTTTTTCGCCACAAAAAGAAAAAAGGTATAGTACTATAATTTAGCTTCAAAAGCTATATCAAATCTTAAAGTCTTTTTACGTAGAAATTAGTACCGTACTAAAAATTAATGAGATTTATACATTACGAGTTCGATTTTGTAGAATCAATCACCGATCTTTTGCATTTGTATATATATTCCATGCAGAATCAACCACAGATTTGTTTTGTTTATTACTTTTTATTTCTTTTTCTTCTTCTTGAACGAGCGCCCATGAAGTTTATACATCGAGTGTGGATACATGATCTATAAAGTTAATTAATTTTAACCTTTGCTAATTCTAAGGTATTATTTAGGAAATTAAACAGTATTACATCATGAATTATTTGGCCAATAAAATTGAATCATTACTAGCTCGAGCAGCCGTTGAACCGGCAGAACACCTGGAAAAATATAAACTGCAGCAAGTACCCTCAAAGTGAATGGTTAGGTAATTCCTAGAGGAGCCTAGATTAAAAAGTGATTATAGGGAATAAAATAATTGTCGGCCACTAAAGCTAAATTTTAGGAAATACTCTTTCCGATCTAAAATATGTAATTTTTTACCTTTTTCTTGTGGTCCAAAATAAGCGATTTTTTCAGATTTTATGAATAAATTAATTATTTTTTTCTACATTGTCCTTGGAGTAAATAGTATTGGAATATGTGTTAGGAGTATTTATGTGAGATAGTAAAAGTTATTATGGTCAATTCAATTGCAAATTAATGCTAAAAAATGAGTTTCTTAATATGTATGAAAACATCCAAAAATCACTTATTTTGGATCGGAAAGAGTAGAAGAAATAGTAGTACTGCAGTTCAAAATAATGGAGAACATCAAGGCCAGTGGAATGATGGTTGTAAAATTCCTCAATCTTTAATTAGATTTTAAGTTCGAGCTTGAGAATTAAAACTTCATGATAGGTCGCTTTTTCCTGGAGTAATTTACTTGACGTGAATCTAAATCTATTGAGCCAGTGAGTTTTAAATACCGATAAAAAAGACAGTCAAGTGCATTAAATTTCTGTTATGCACGAGGTATGCAGAAAGATCAAACCACTAAGAATCAATCGTACACAATCTTACCCTAAGTATCAATTACTTAACCAAATTCAAAATACCGATTGATTAACCAAATTCAAAATGCATTGTATATGCCACTTACATATATTACAATGGGAAGTTAGGAGCGTGGCCTAAAGAAAGAGACACAGGAGGGTGGAATTGCTAGGCTTTAATGCCTATGAAATAAGGTATAAAAATCATTTTATTGCATAATACAAGGATAAAAAGGCTATAGAAATGGGGCGTGGTTGTGGTAGTGGGTTCCACTGGGCGGCTCTTCTCTATCGCTTTCCATGGCTTTAGTGAGGCATTTGCATATATCTTTAATTTTGTATTTGTATTGTTGCTGGCCTTTGAAGAATTATTAGCTTTAGGGTCTCCATTTTCCCAAGATTTTTTTGTAGGTATGTACTGTAGTTAGCAATAATACAATCATTGTTTTCTATAATTTCGTAGGCAAATGTCAAACTATGCCACTACTAGTATCGTAATGTTGATTAAAATTTTAAAACATTCTGACAACGATTTATTGGGTGCGCGAACAAAGTCTCACATTGGTAGCTGAAAATATTGGGAGTCTACATATAAGGTGTATGAATCTCTTAATGGTGCGAGGCCTTTTGGGGAAAACCGTGCGAGTTTGGCCTAAAACGGACAATATCACACCATATTAAGAGTGTATTTGGGCTAGTTTCGCCCTTCAACTGGTATCAGAGCCCAAGTTCGGCGGGACGAGTATAGAAATGACAAAGTGATGGTGTGGGGCGGTGCGCACACAAGAAAGCTAGTTGCGGGCTTCGATTGCCATAATACTCTAATAATGTGGGTGGCACACAATGAATCTCGCAAATTGATCCGTGGATCGTGACAATGGGCCACATGGAACTTAGTTCGAGGAAGGAGACCCATGAATCGTATTAGTGGGCCTCGGGGAACTTAGTTCGAGGGGGAGATTGTTGGATGCTCGAACAAAGTTCCACATTGGTAGTTGAAAATATTGGAAGTCTACATATAAGGTGTAGGAATTTCTTAATGGTATGAGGCATTTTGGGAAAAACCGTGCGGGCTTGGCCCAAAGCGGACAATATCACACCATATTAAGAGTGTATTTGGGCTAGTTTAGCCCTTCACGATTGACCAGTTGGGTGTTTCCTCATTCCTTACTAAATCTAGTAAAAATAGCACGGGCAAGCCAGTTTTCGGACTGGTCATTCAAAAATAATCAGCGTTTGCAAAGTCATTGAAAAATAACCAATATTTTGCTGCAACACAGATAGTTCCAACATAATATACTGGAGATCGGTGCACCTGCGTATGAACTTCTAGCATATTATGCTGGAACTCCAACACGCGGAAAGTTCCAGCATAATATACAGCATAATATACCGCATAATATACAGTATATTATGCTGGAGTATTTTCTGGATTTTGAATAATGTTTTCGTTCAGATTTATCTTTACATGAAAAGTGGCTAAATTTCGATTACTTTTGCAACTGTGGCAATTTTTGAATAATGACCACTTATAAATCTGGCTATTTTTGAATATTTCCTCTAAATCTATTATGGAAAAGAAAAGTTAGCTGTGTTTGGTGCAATTACAAGATTAATTAGTCATGGCCGAGGAATCATATTTACTTCTTATAATAAGATTTAATCCAAGATTAAAGGCTAAAATCCTGTGCTTAGGACTCTCTTCGGTAAAGACAAGAGTTCATACACCCAGAGGCGGATCCACCCTTATGGGTGGGGGTGGTGTGGCACTCGCTCGGGTGGTAAAATTAGCACATATTTATATATAAAAAAATTTAAATTAGGTTAAAGATATGATCCTGCCACCCCCATCCGCAAACTAGACAAAGGTGCCATGAGTGGTAAGCCTTTTTGGAAGCTTTTCTCGTGTGTAAAATTTAAGTTTGAATTTATCTTGAACCTTGTCTGACTTTCCCTTTTCGTTATGTTTTTTTCTCCCGGTCATTTTCCTTATTGGCTACCTCCCAATTTCCTATATGTTGTTTATTATTTTTATTTTTTTCCTCTATTCTATTACTTTATCTATTTAGCAAGAACATTCAAAAACGAGCCTCCAAAATTTAAATCTTTTTATAATATAAGCATTTCTCTTAATATCAAATCTTTTAGTTTTCTTCTTTCAAAATTAAAAAACTTGGGTCTTGATATTTAGATTGAGATCAAAATTAATTTATAATTTCTTTTTTTATTATAACATAAAATTTTGTGTTATTCTATGATTGTTAAATACAATTTTAATCTTTTTAGTAATCAATTATGATGAATATGTCGCAAGCATTAGATTTATGATTTTAAATTTTGAGATCTTGTAGTTTATTTAATTCTGTATTTACTTATGGGGTATAATTTATCTGTTGAAGATATTTTTATTTTTATTTTTCTTATTCTGATCGGTGGAGTTCTCTTATTAAAGATTTTATTTTACTTGTGCAAATTTATTTTTAGCATACAAAAAAATATAGTTTCCTAGTGAAAATATTGATTTTACTTGTATTATTAATAATAAAAGTATTATTTCTTCTTTAAAATGTCAATTGTATTTGCTTCTTAATGTCTGAGATATAATTTTCATACGATAATAATAACATATATACCCAATGAAATTTCATAAGTAGGGTCTGGAAAATTAATGTAATTTTTAAATTTACAAATAAAGTGCTTATTAAATTACCCAAATAAACTAAAAAAATGAACCGGATAAACGTTCGGAACAAACTATATATTAGTAGTTATTATAAGGTGTACATTAAAAGAAATTTTGGCACCCTTTAAATCCTAGATCCGTCTCTGCATATACCTAGTTGTCATGCATGGAATAAATGGGAAAAAAATTATTTCGTGTATATATACGGCAATTTTGGTCAGTTTGATTGTTTGTGTACTACATTAAGTTTGATATTTGATGATATAAAACAGAATTTAAGAAAAAATTATATTAATATCGTGCCCCTAGTATCAAGTCGTCTTTTATAGGAAATACTTTCTCCTACAACTTTCTGACACATATTCGAATTAACAAGTGCCAAATAATAATTTCGGATTTTGGATGAAAATCCAAAAAAAGTAGTATAAGTTGGAAACCAATGCATGTCACGATACATAAGAAATAATTGAATGGTTATCTAATTTTCGAAAAGAAAAAGCTAAGTGGATAACTTGGAAACCGAAAAATATGAATACTCCATAAAGATTTTGATATCTTTTTGTTTTTTGGACGAACCCCTCCCCCCTCCCCCCACACAAAAAAAAAAATAAAAAAAGAAGAAGAAGAAGTGAAGTGGAGAATGCAGTGAGTAAGACCTATTAGAATAAGAAAATAAGTTTGATTATTACCTTAGATAATCTTCTTTGTTAAATTAATTATGTCAAAAAAAAAAAAATTCATAGTATTGATTTGTCTTTGGGGCCTAAGCACATGTCCTGTAACCACTAACCAGGACCAGCTCAACTACCTGATTTGCATTATTAAAAAAGATAATAGAAAAACATCTATGAGAAATAAAATAAGTACGTTACGAAAGAATAAAGATCATAATTGACCCTTTCAAAGAAAAGGAAAAGAAATAAAGATCATGATTATCCATTGCTTTTTCCATACTTATTTTATGAACGTATATTGAAATGGGAAATTTTGTAAGGCTAGAAAGCGACCAAAAATAATAAAAAGCCCACAAAAAATTCTGGAAAAATAAAATAAAGGAGCACAATTGTTGATTATATGATAATTAGGTGGACCATATTGTTTATCTATCTATCTATATCTATCTATCTATATTATTATAAAAGCATAAATACGATGTTGGAAGACCAGAATAGCCCTAAAATATAATAATATATTATTGGATATAATAGTAATATTGTTATTTTCCTTTTTCTTTTGAGATTAGTTTGACTTAGGAGAAAGAGTGTGTCTTGGAATTCTATTCTAATTGGTTTATGATTCCAAATTAACTTTTTCATGTTTTAGTTTATGTAGCATATGAATCGTTCATTATTAGGAGCAATGTAGCTTCAAGGGTATAAAATACCGACAATATGAGCAGACAAATTGATGATAGGCTATAATTACGTGTTTTAGTCGATTATTACACTCTAATTTACTGCACTTTAGTTGAGTTTGCGCTTTAATCGCTAGTGTTTTGCACTAATTGTGTTTTTATGCCTTGTAGGTGTGATTCCGAGCTATATAGATGTTATGAAATGAATTTAAGTGATTTGAAGCTTTGAAGTCTGAGTAAAAGCTCAAGGAATTAAGCCGGGATCGTGTTCGGGGGTCAAATTTAATAGTTGAGAACAAACGAAGACTCGATGAGGCATATTGCGCACTGTCTAGTAAAATACACATAACTTTTTACTCAAAACTCCATTTTGTCTCCATAATATATAGTTGGAAAGATAACTCAACGGGCTACAACTTTTATGTTTTGAGTTTTTCCAAATTTCAAATGAAATAGGGTGAAAAACCGAGGTTTAGCTGCTACCGCGGCAGAAGGCAATCGCGGACGAATGAAGAAGCTGAGAGGATGTTTGGCCGCGGTTTGATCGCGAAAGCGGTAGAACCGCGGCCATCTACGCCTAAAACTTGTCCTTTTTCGCGTAGGAGAAGGTATAAGTATTTGGGCCCGACCCTACTTGGTATATATACATGGAAAAATAATATTTTTGAGGATTGGACATATTTTTTACATAGATTTGACCTAAGGAGGCAAATAACACATTGGGAGCAAGACGGAGAATTCTTCTACGAGTTCTTCCTTCATCTTCCTATTTTTCATTGTTGGTTATGACTTTTAGTATTGTATTTTTACATACTATTATGAATAGCTAATTTGTTATCTAGGGTTTTGATAGAACGTTTTGTAGGATAAATTCTTGTTATGTTTTTATATAATTGAGCCATAACTTTTCTCTATTTGTTCAACTACGTTTATATTGTGGTTGGTTGAAGAGCTCTCAATTAGCTGTGCCTATTTAGTATGCATAACTCGGAAGAGAGTGCATATTTAAGTAATTATTGAACAACACCACTCCCAAAGTATATGAGGGATCAATAACCGAGGGTTTAAAGGCAGGATTAGGGATAACGAAGCCTTGGGTGTGATCTGAAGTGGGTTGTATTAAAAGTCAGCTAGCGTAGCTCGGGAGAGTGCGTCTAGTAAATTGTCGTAATTACTCGGGAGAGATTTATGGTAATAAGAGTGCTCATGATCGGTAGAGAATATAGAAGACATTGCGGGAAGGATTCCGACAATTGGAAAAATCATAACTCTAGATCTCCTTAATCTTGTCTCTAACCCTAGTATATTTAGTTGTTAATTTAGTAGTTTAATTTGTTAGTTAATTAGTTAAACACAAGAATCTAAATATCTATAAGTTAGGAATTGTTCAAGCTTGTCTTTTTGGTAATAGTGAACAGTTGTAGCTAAACCTTAGTTCTCTGTGGGATTCGACTCCGGACTTGTAAATCGGATTATATTTGCAACGACCGCATTGTCCTTTTATAAGGCATAGTTGGGCGTGATCACAAACGAGAGAATGTAAGACACGGGAGTTTAATTAAAATTTTAATAATATCTAATTTAATTTCAAAAAATAAAACATCCAGAGTATTAGCCGTCCTATTCACTTTCAAGGGAGAGAAGATAGTACAGAGGAATTAAATTAATTTATGTTTCTAATAGGTTTATTAATATTGTATTTATGTTTGTATAATAATATAGGCTCTTCTTTTCTAAATGAATTTGGACAATATAATACATTCTCAAATTTAATTAGTAATAGGACATTATAATACGTTTTTAAATTAAATTAGTAATAGGATTTTTTAAGAGACATATCTTAAAAGTAATAAGATTACATGACTAAAAATATTTACTTGTTCAATTTTAAATGAATTAGACAGCCGGAAAGTAATTATACTAATATGATTCCTAACATTACAAACATAACGATCTAAAAGTGAAATATCATATCAGTCTTTTACTCTTTGAAAATAAAATTTATGGTGGATAAAATTATAATTACGATTAAATGTTCAAAACAAGATATGAACTAATACTAAGACCTAAATCAACATATAATAAGTTATTTTTTATGTTTAAACCAAATAACTAAGTCTTTTAATTAATTATTTAGCAAGATAATTCAATTCAATTTTTGTTTAAATTTATTATATGAGTAAAATTCTTATTCAAGTTTTAAAAAAATCTTAGAGTACATGAATTTATTCCATAAAAAAATGCGTTAGAACACAAAATAAAAATGTTAGTATATTATCAAGAATCAAAATGCTACACAATCGTCCGAGGAAGCACAATCAATGCTACATCCTAAATAAGAACAAATTTTCAAGACTATATTATTAAGAGTCGACTCAGGTATAACAGGATTATTCTTTGTAGATGCCTCCGGCGGAATCGAAGTAATATTTTTGTGTCATGCATTACTTGCAAGCAACATATTAAGAGGCATGACACTCTTAGCAATAATAGAAAGTGGTGTACCAACGATTATTTTATTGCGAGGCCATCTACTTTAGATTTTATATGCATCTTCAAACAACTTAACTAACAATCGCAAATATAAGCAGAGCAATCGTACTAAATTTATAAGGAAAGAAAAATTGATAATGTGGGATGAAACACTATGGCTAAGTGTCAAACGATTAATTTGTCGAAGTATGTATGTGTATATATATATATATATATATATATTAATTAATGAACCATTTAGTAAAAATTAATAGTTTGAGAGGTGATTTCTGTCAGTATTATCAGTAGTTCCAAAATCAACAAAAGCATAGACTGTAAAAGCTAGCTTGCCAAAGTTTTACTGTGACCCCATACAAAAAAATTCAACTTACAATGAATATAAAGTAAGAACAGACCCAATATTCAATGTCTACTTGCTTCATGTCGAAAACGAAGAAGAGCATCCAATAAAAGATGATTTGGTTCTTCCTAAAAACTTGATTATCAATCCCAATGGTAATAGTAGTGCATTTAATAAGAGAAATATTTCTATCATTAGATTAAAATGCAATCTGTGCAAATCGCATAATAGAATTAAAAAGATATCTTATCTGCACAAATGCATATGTTGATTAACTAAATAAATAGTTGATTGACAAATTTTATTGTTAAAAAAATATTTTTCAGTTTTTGACTCAGCAGAAAATGATACCAATAATTATTACCAAGAAGAATACTTAAAAACTTTAATACCAAAATGGTCTTCTACTATACATGTTTGTTGTCAAGTTTCTTGTTTCTTATGTATGTTAGTATCACCATATATATAATAGAATAAGTTAAAATTTATTTTTCATGGTATATAGGTTAACTTTGAAGAAAAATATGTCTGTCATGCTACTGGAAAACTTAGATACGCCGAATAGCTTATGCAATAGTACACGGATGGTATATAGAAGTTTTGACAAAAATTATGATATTGGTTAGTGTGTTTCTAAGTATATTCTTATCTCTGAATTAAACTTTAGTATTCCAAAATTAAGGAATATCCTTTTAAATTTGTATGAAAATAATTTTTAGTATGTTTATGTTTTGCAAATATAATAAATAAAGTAAAAGGACAAATATCCTAAATATTGGACTATATTTAACACAATATATTTTCTTGCATGAACAACTGTATGTTGTACTTTCAAGTCGGATATTAAGATCGATAATAAGAGTTCTGGTTAAGGCAGAGCAACCAACGCATTAGGAGGAAACATACACAAAAAAATTTTATTCACAAAAACTGTTCGTTAAGATACTATCACATTAAATACTTTTAAAATATAATATATAGTTATCTAACCAACATGACAAAATTGATCATTTGTGTAAGTTTTTATGATGTCATTTTATTTTAAATTCATGTATTATGCTAATGTAATTATATTTTTCAGCATTTCGATGATTGTTGTATAATTATACATAAAGTTTCTCACATTAATAAATTTTTATTATTTTTTTATATAAATAAATATTTAAATCATCACGTGCCATTATTAACGTGCAACGCACGTTCATAGACACTGGTTTAAATAAAAACTAGGAATGGTAGCCGAAACTCCAACAAATAAATTGATATAGAACCCCGTTTGGCTTAGCTAATTTAGAGTAGTTGATAAGCATTAGGTGCTGAAAAACACTTTTAAGTGCTGAAGCTGATTTAAAAAATAAGCAATTACGTGTTTGGATAAAAGTGCTGAAATTAATAATAAGCAGCTGAAGAACTGGGTAAACGAAGGGTTTCGTTTTAAAAAGAAGTATTTTAGGGATAGAATAGTAAATATTTTGGTCAACACTAAAGTGCTTATAAGCTAAAATTTGATAAGTTGGAGGAGACCAACTTATGGATTTTGGCTTATAAGCACTTAACTTATAAACATTTTTAATTTTACCAAACGCGCAGATAAACCAACAAATACTTATAAGTCAGTTTAACCAGCTTATTTGCTTAGTCAAACACCCTCGTATTCTCATCTCGAAAGAACCCCACTATGCACATACCTTACTCTGAAAAAGACCATACATTTTATTACTTCTGCAGAAAGTTATACTATAGTAATTCATAAAATCATCTAAAATACAACGGCTCCCTTATTTCTGTACTAATGCAATTTTCATCTCTTTTCTATTATATTAAAATCAATAATAATCATCTGAAAAAGTTTTCAGAAAGAGAGGGGTTAAACATATCAGAGCCTGTTTCATTTTGAACTTGATCTAACAATACTGTAAAAGTAGCACAGGCTTGTCAGCTTTTATTCGAACAATAGTAAGCATTTATGAAATTATTGAAAATTTACCATTGTTTTACTTAAACACGAAATGTTTCAGCATAATATGCTAGATTATGGAGCTCATCCGTATAAATTTACAGCATATTATGTTGGAACTCCACCACACGGAAAATTCGAGCATAATATGGGAGTGAAACTCCTGCATATAAACTTCCAGCATATTATGTTGGAACTCCAGTACACGGAAAGTTCTAGCATAATATACCGGATTATGGAGCTCCTGGCTATGAACTTTCAGCATATTATGATTGAACTCTAACACGTTATAAAAATTCTAGTATATGTAATTAAAATATTCGACTCCAGCATATTATGCTGGAATATTTCCAAATTTTTAACAGTATTATTGTTTAAATTTTATCTCTACATAAAAAGTAGCTAAATTTCGATTATTTTTGAAACTATGACTATTTTTTAATAATCAGTTGAATATGATTATATGTGATTTTTTAATTCCAACAATTCTTAGCTTAATTATATTTTACTTGGACAACAGGTTATACATTTTAGTTAAGAAGTGCTTTGACATGTACAGTAATTATATCTTTCTCGTTTCCAAATGGCAATCATACCTTATACACAAGTAAAGTGACACAGAGGAAGGGTTAATTTCATGGACAGTCACTTAAGTATGTTTCAATTTCACTAAAGTCACACAATTATTTTTTGTCATTTAAAAATAGCTAAACTTTTATATTATCACTTAAAAGTCATTTTGGCTCAAACTCCTACTATAAATATGACATGACATAAAATTTAATAAGACAAATCCAAAAATAAATATCACATAAGCTTAAATGGATCATACCCACTTTAGATCAATTTCTTCCTTTATGTGATTTGACCCATAACCCAAATTCTTTCAATAAAAGAAAATATTAAATTTCATATTAGTTTAAAATGATTATCCTATGCTACAAAATTCTTGCATTTTCTGTTACATAATGCCCATTTACAATTATTCTATACTAATTTTTTTTTTATCTTGTTTGTATGCACATCTGAGTCGTTTTATAACTCTACTGAAGTTAAAATATTACTGTATCCAACTTCCATAAGATATTTATAATTTTTTAGTAAAATTAAAATAGTATTGTATTCATCTTACATAACATATTAATGTATCATAAGCATATAAAAATAATAATAAGGCTAATAAGAGTCTATTTTCACAATGGACATGCAATTACAAACAACCTATTACAATTGTTTAGACAAAAGAAACATTGTATTTGTACGATAAAAATCCCACAAAAAATCACAAGTCCTAATTTTAGTAGGTGTGTGTGTGTGTTTTTCCCCCTATTGAAACCCACTTGGGTTATGGGTCAAATCGAATTAAGGGAGAAATTGATTTAAAATGGGTATGATCCATTTAAACTTATGTGACATTTATTTTTTTATTTTTTTAATTAAATTTTATACCATGTCATATTTATGGTAGGAATTTGAACCAAAATAATTTTTAAGTAATAATGTGAAAGTTAAGTTACTTTTAAGTAACAAAAAATAATTGAATGACTTTAATAAAATTGAAACGTACTTGAGTGACTATAAGTGAAATTGATGGGAAAGGGAAAATGGGCATCATCTATACATTAGTCTTTAAAGACGAAGAGGTGATAGAGACGATAGACACCCATATGCAATTGTGGTGAGTCTTCACTAGAGTTGCCAGGAAATAACCGAAATTTAAAGCTTGATGCACGTTGAGAATATTATCGTTAAGGATATTTTGCTAGTATAATCGTATTCCCAAAAATTCAATAAGCTTTTCTACTATAAATTAAGCGCATAAACAAAAAAAGAACAAATTTAAGAAAAAAAACTCAATAAATTATCAACAACAACAATATATCTAGCATATTTCCACATGTGAGATTTGAGAAGGGTAATGTGTACATAGACTTTACTCTTATATGTATTGGAAAAAATTAAGCTCGTGTATAGAATTAAATATGAGGTGATGTGTCATGACACGTGGACTAGTAGAAAAATAACTGGTTGGAAAAATAGTTGAACAAGCACGAGCTTCCACATGCACGGGTAAAGGTCCAAGGGAATCAGAAAGGATAAGCGCTCGCACCTATTGATATTCGGTAGTTATATAAATAGAATGAACCTAAATAGCAAAAATGGTACAGATACGTATTATTGGTAATTAATATGCATTAATTACGGAAAAAAGTAATGGAATTTGTATAGAATCAGTTATAATTACCAATTATAACGATACATTAAATGCCATTAATTGTCATAAAGCCTATATTATGATAAGGGAAAAATGCATTACTTAGAGATGACTATAAAAGGAGAAGATTGAACATTTTGTAAGGACACGAAAGACTACTGCAATATACTAATCTACTTTGCTTTCTTCTGCTTACTAAAGTCAATTTCTTTTATTCTTTATATATTTTGATTATTAGTAACTCGAGTTCTTCTAAAATAAAGCTTTGATCGAAATCCCTATTTTTGGTTAAACAAATTAGTTCCGTTACCGGAAATCTAATAGTCGATTTCTTTCTCAATCAATTCCTTCGTAAAAAATAACCATGTCGAATGCCACCAACAATAACCAACACAATTTACCACTTCAAGATCCACAACATCAAATGAATGATGTAGATAGCTGGACCCACCTCCCTCGCCATATCATTCACAGCGACAGTCACAAGAGGGGACTCCAGAGGGCTCTGAAGAAATAACAGAATTATGAACCAAAACGGATCTGAAGCTAATCAAAATGACATAGTTGCAAACGAACAAGCACTTGGTGATGATCTGATGAAATTAATTGCTCAACAAGTCAATAACGCTCTTCAAGCTTTTATCAGCCAATTACCGGTTGCACCACCAACACCAACTCCAAATAATAATACTTTGAAAAATTCACGTTCTGGACTCGTTAATTCAGGCAGTAGTGGAACTCCCAGCGAGTCTCGTGACGGCAAACCGGGTAATACAGTTAATTCAGATTTACAAAATTTAGTATTAATCTTGCAGAAACAGCTCAAGGAGCAAAGCGATCGCATTGAGCAAATACCTGAACTACCGCCTGTAATCAAGAGAATAGATATGGATAATTATTCACAACAACCTTGGAAGCCCAGTGCAGCTCCTCTACCGATTCCGAAGAAATTCAAGATGTACCGATATCCCAAGATACGATGGCACAACTGATCCACGAGATCATGTGACTGTATTCATAACTGGCGTAAAGGGCAACGATTTAACCAAAAAGGAAATTGAATCAGTGCTGGTCAAAAAATTCAGTGAAACACTCACTAAGGGAGCATTAACCTGGTATTCTCTTTTGCCCGAAAATTCTATAAATTCTTTTGCTGAGCTTGCAAATTCGTTTATCAATCCACACTCGGGAGCTCAAAAAGTCGAAAGAAGGATGGAAGATATTTTTAAAATAAATCAAGGAGATACAGAGTTGCTCAGAGAATTCGTAGACAGATTCCAGCATGAAAGGATAACGTTACCACCCGTACCTGATAACTGGGCTGCTATGGCATTTACCAGCAACCTAAAGGAGAAGAGTTCGAAGGCCACGAAAAGACTCAAGGAAAGCCTACGAGAATTTCCATCAACAACTTGGAATGACGTTTACAACAGATACAGCACGAATCGGCGGATAGAAGAAGATACCATTACCTAGTTTTAAAAAGACGAGAGGGTAAGTTCGAGGCGTGCTAAAACTGAAAAAAGATCCGGGAAAAATGGATATGAGCCTTACATGGGACCAGCAGAAAAAGACTCACGATCGAAACAAGATAACTCAAGGTACGATCATAGGTCGAGAGACAAAGAATCATGTTCATCATCAAGGTTTAGAAAAGAGCGGGACACACGGGAGATGTGCGGTGATGATAGAAGCTCTAAGGTGACGATCAGTGGTTACCGTTTTAATGTAAGCACGTCCGAATTGGTGGCTATTTTGAGGAGCATGGGCGAAAAGTTACATTGTCCGAAAGAAAGGAGATCGAACCCAAACAGACGAAATCTTGATCACTGGTGCAAGCTTTACCATGATCACGGTCACAAAATGACGGATTGTAGATTGCTACCGGGTGAAGTTGATCATCTGTTAAAATAGGGATATCTTAATGAGTTGTTTAGTGAAAAAGGTAAACAAGCATACATAAAAAACAGGTAGGAACCCTCTAAACCTCCTTCACCAAAAAGGATTGTGAACATTATAAGCGGAAGCAAAGAAATTAATGGCGTAACATACACGGCAGCCAAGAAAGTTTCAAAAGTCACTATTGCACATGGGAAGTGGGTCCGACATGTTTTAGAGGAAGAAAGTATTACATTTGATGATGCAAATGCGGACGGTGTACAAACTCCACACAATGATCCACTAGTAATATCTCTACTTGTACATGACACTAACGTAAAACAAGTTTTGATTGATCTAGGTAGCTCCGTGAACATCATTTTGCTAAGAGTATTAAACGAGATGCAAGCTGAAGATAAGCTAGTACCCAAGGCGCATACCTTATCTAGCTTTGATAATTCGAGTGTCGTGACAAAAACAGAGGTAATACTTACAACATTCAAAGAGGGAGTTGTCAGAGATACGAAATTTCAGGTGGTAGAGATGGATATGGCTTACAATATGATTCTCGGGAGACCGTGGATTTATGAAATGGATGTTGTGCCATCTACCTTACATCAAGTCATCAAATTCCCATCACAATGGGGAATCCGTCAAATCCGTGGTGATCAACAGACATCTAGGAGCATCAACTCTGTAGCAGATTCAAGCACTAAAAATGAAGAAAAATAGCAAAAACTGAATCCAGTTGAGGGTGCTACATCACAAACTTCAACTGGAGATAGGCGAATAGATGTGGGCACAAGACCCGATTTCATCCAAGAACCGATAGAAAATGAAAACATCAAAATAACGATTGAAGAGTTGGAGGCTGTAGAACTATTCATACAAAGTCCTAAAAGGAAAGTCTATATTGGAGCCAACCTAAGCCATGAAATGAAAGGTAAGATAACTGAATTTTTGCAAGCTAACATGGATTGTTTTACCTGGTCCCACTCTGATATGACAAGAATACCTTCGGAAGTAATGTCTCACAAGTTAAATGAAGATCCATCATATACACCTATCAAACAAAAGAAAAGAAAATAGGGAGCGTTCAAAAATCAAGCTATTCAAGATGAGGTGCAAAAGCTGTTGGGGCATTTGTTAACCCAAATGACATGACCAAGAACTCGTAATGCCCATACCGAGTGCGGAGAGCTGTCTTAGGGACATCAGATGCCCTAATCCTCAACTGATGGTAAACAGATCTCAAGTCTATCTTTGAAAGTACCCTGGCACCCCAAAGGTGATCAAATAAATCGTCGATCCTCGGCAGTGGATACTTATTCTTGATTGTAACTTTGTTCCATTGCCGATAATCAATGCACATTCTCATCGACCCATCCTTTTTCTTTACGAACAACACCGGCACACCCCAAGGCGAAACACTTGGTCTAATGAAACCCTTCTCAAGCAAATCCTGCAACTGCTTTTTCAACTTTTTAAATTTTGGCGGGGCCATGCGATATGGCGGAATAGAAATGGGCTGAGTGCCCGGAGCCAGATCAATGCAGAAATCAATATCCCTGTCGGGCACCCGACAGGTCTGAAGGGAAAACCTCAGGAAACTCACGAACCATGGGCACATAATCAATAGAGGGAACCTCAACACCGGAATCGCGAACATAAGCCAAATAGGGAAAACACCCCTTCTCGACCACATGCCGAGCCTTCACATATGAAATAACACTGCGGGTAGAATGATCAAGAGTCCCCCTCCACTCTAAACGTTGAAAATCCGGTAAGGCTAAGGTCACAACTTTGGCATGGCAATCCAAGACAGTGTGGTAAGGTGATAACCAATCCATCCCCAATATAATATCAAAGTCGAACATGTCTAAGATCAACAAATCTACACCAGTCTCGAGACCCCCAGTCACCACAACACAAGAACGATGAACTCGATCAACCACGATAGAATCACCCACCGATGTGGACACATAAACAGGAATACTCAGTGGATCACTAGGCATGACCAGACACAGTGCAGAATAAGATCAAATAACACTGAAGCATCTCTATCACAAACCAGAACCATACCTGCACCTCCACCTCTAATACATTTACATCCACCTCTAGCATCTCTACCTCCACCTCTAATACATCTACCTCCACCTCCAGCTAATTGAGCTGGCTGGACGAGTCCCTTAATGAACCTCCTCACTCTCTCTCACAGTGGGAAGTATGACAAGAGCATGACATGCCAAGTCGATGAACCTGATCTCGTACTGAGTAACAACCATAGAACCCTCTTGGAGACGCTGAAACTGCCTCCGATAGGTCTCTCTCTGATTGATGGGGAGAATCTTCTCCAGAAATAGCTGCGTGAAGTGTCTTCAAGTCGAAGCTGTTGACCTAGCTGGTATAGCCAATCAATAATCTTTCCAACAGGTCTCGGAAGATCCTGACAAGTGAAAGGTAGCAAAATCGACCTCATTGGTCTCCACGATCCCTATGTCCCGGAGAACCTCATGACAACTGTCTAGACAATCCTGGGGACCCTTAGTAAATACACCACTGAATGTGGAAATGAAGTGCTTGGTGAAACTTATCCAACCTCCATAAAGCCTTCGAAGATGTCACTAATCTACCACCGGTCCGTGTTGCTGTTTGGCTGAAGAAGCGGTACGTGACCTTGCCATTCACGAAAGGACAAGAGTAGAGGTTTCAATTTAGCACTGAGAGAACAAAATCGTACGACAGGAAAGAACATAAGTGAAAATTTTTCCTAGCTCTGTAGCAACAGACGTCTCCGTACCGATCCCTCAAACTCTATTGAGCTTGTATGTGAACGGTGAGACCCATGTAACCTAGAGCTCTGATACCAACTTGTCACGACCTAAAATTCCCACCCTCGGGAGTCGTGATGGCGCCTAATACTGAGAGTTAGGCAAACCAAACCTTAATTACCTCTTTTAGCAAATATCAACAATCGCATGCAAACAATGGAATTTAATAATAAAGTGATGGTCTTATTAAAGAAACTGAATAGAAAATGCAGAAATCCAACATAAGCCACTACCCAAGAACTGGTGTCACAGTGTCACAGACTATCTAAGAGTCACTACAAACAAAGTCCGAAGGAAAATACAATAAGTTGTTTCTAAAACAAAGAAAAATGAAACAGGGAATAAAGATAGAGGGAGACACTAGGGCCTGCGAATGCCTGCATGTCTACCTTGGGTCTCTGAGTGGACTGAAGGAAGCCCTCCAACTACTGATGCTGTCCAATACCTGGATCTGTGCAAAAGAGCACAGAGTGTAGTATCAGAACAACCGACCCTATGTGCTGGTAAGTGCCTGGCCCAACCCCGGCGAAGTAATGACGAGGCTAGGACCAGATTACCAATTAAACCTGTGCAATTTAACTATATACAGTAGAAGAGAAGTGCAGAAAGAGACAGTCACATACAGTCAAGCATGAGATGGGGAGAATATGCTCCAAGAAAACATCAAATAGTAACAGAAAAGCAACAATAAATATGAGGATCATCATAGTTCAACTGAAAATAGGAAGGGAAATCATGCTGCGGGGTACAACAAGTATCAACAGGAATTCAGCCATTTAGTGTAGATAAACCGTAACACAATCATCAATAAAGACGGGGAAAATAAAAAACAAGTGCACGGCATCACCCTTCGTGCTTTTACTCTCTCTCATAAAAACAATACACGGCATCACCCTTCGTGCTTTACGCTCTTCCTCACCCAAACATTAATCACAAGGCAAATAGGGTAAGAGAATCTATAATCTTGAAGTAAAATCAAATAACAACAAGTAATGAAAAGAAAAGAATACGTATGTACAACAGAAAAGAAATGCAGGTAATAACCAGTAAATGTGGGAGCGGGAAACATGCTATGAGGGAGATAACAGTTACGAATAGAAACATCAAATAAGGAATGAAACAACAAAGCAAGAATATCAACAAGAATCAGAAATCAGCAAGTTGCACGGCATCACGCTTCGTGCTTTACTCTCGTTCTCACCAAATCAATCATATCGTAATAATGTGCACGGCATCACCCTTCGTGCTTTTACTCTATGTCCTCACAATATAGTCAATGAATATCAGTACGGAATGGTACATCATACGTCATGGCATCACCCTTCGTGTTTTACACTCTTTCTCACAATGGCAAACAGTGCACAACATCACCCTTTGTGCTTTATTGCTCTTTCCTCACAATAGCAAACAGTGCACTACATCACCTTTCGTGCTTTATCACTCTTTCTCTCCCAAACAACAATCACAAATCAGGGGCAATGAAGTAAACGGAATAATAATAGAAATCCCGGCAAGGGAATACAATTAAATAGTTAAATCCACGCAAGGGAACAATATCAATGAATTACAATATCCCGGCAAGGGAGAAAATCAACAAAACAACAAAACGTCTCGGCAAGGGAATAAACCAATAGTTCTTTCTCTTTCTTTCACTTTCATTTCATAATTCACTTTACCACTTGAGCTAGCACTCCAAAGGGTTTAATTATTTCATATAATTTCACAACTCGTATTATAACTCGAGCCAATGCTCCTCGAAATTCATAGATCACAATTTCTTTCACATGCTCTTTATATCATATAGAAGTCATCAATTAAGCATGTGAGATACAACAAAATCAAATGTTCGTAATATAAAGACTCACGGTCATGCTAGATACCAATGTATAAATATTCGTCACCATGCCTATACATCGCACTCGAAAATTAGCAAGTAGCAAATAAGACTCAACACATATTCCCTCAAGCTAAGGTTAGACCAAACACTTACCTAAACTTCCACGGCCAAGTCAATCCCCAACAACCGCTTTCCCTCTCGAATTCGACTCCAACTCAATTAAATCTATACAATAATGACTTCATGATATCAATATATGCTAAACAAATCAAACCCAATGCCTAATTATAGATTTCCAAACTTTCTTTCCAAAATCCCAAAAATTGACCCTGGGCCCGCTTGGTCAAAATACGTGGTTCAGACAAAATTCATATCATGCATTCACCCACGAACCCGAATATGTAATTTGTTTTTAAATTCTACCCCAAAACGAGGTCTAAATCAAGAAAATTCGAAAAGCCATAACTCTACCCATATCCCCAATTTCTACCCTAGATTACATGATTTAGGCTTAGGAATTTAATGGATATTGATGGAAAATGAAAGAAACGAGTTAAGATTTACTAACCCACGAAGTTTTGATAAAGGATAGCTTCAATGGACGCCTAAGAACCTTGGAGAAGAAGGAGCTCGTAAAACTTATGAAAAATCCCGTAGTACACTGTTCTGGAAATTTAATTATAACTGGGCGAAATTTGCCCTATGCGATCGCGGGAAAGGAATTGCGATCGCATAGGGTAATGGGAAGTTGACCACTGCGATCACAGAAGAGGTGCTGCGAATGCGTAGAAGAAAACGGGCTTGTTCCCAGACTTGGTTTAATGCTTTGCGACCGTGGAAGAAGGGATGCGTTCGCATTGAAGGAATTGGGCCAAGTTATGTGATCGCGGATGAATCTATGCGATCGCATAGAACAAAAACTGGGCACCTAAGACTTACACTATGTGACCGCGGATGCTCCTATGCGCGCTTAGAACAACATATCAGAACACCAGAACTGAATTTTCTGCAATTTTTTCTAAATTTGAAATCACATCGAAACACCTCCGAAACACTCTCGAGTTCTCGGAGCTCCTAACCAAACACATATACTAACTCAACAACATCCTACGAACTTAACTGTGCGATCAAATTGCCAAAATAACATCAAAAACCACGAATCAAACCTCAAAATCACTAGTTTTTCCTCAAACTTCATTAACTTTCAATTTTAGAAATGTAAGTCCGAAACACGTCAAACGACGTCCGATTTCAACCAAACTTTACAGAAATATCTTAAATTCCATATATGACCTGTACTGGGCACCGAAACTAATATACAGGCCCCATACCAATACGTTCTTATAAATTTTCATTTCAATTTCCTTAATAATTTCAGAAAAAACAATTTTTACTCAAAAAGTAATTTCTCGGGCTCGGGACCTCGGAATTCGATTTCGGGCATACGCCCAAGTCCCATATTTTCTTACGGACCTTCGGGAACCGTCAAATTATGGTTCCGGGTCCGTTTAATCAAAATATTGATCGGAGTCAAATTTGTTCATTTAAACATCAAAATTTAGCATTTTTTCCCACAGAATTTCATATTTAAGTTTTCCGGCTACGCGCTCAGAATGCTCACGCAAATCGAGGTGACTAAAAATGAGATTTTCAAGGCCTCAGAAGCATGGAATGGATAAGAAAATAGGTGATGACCCTTTGGGTTGTCACATGCCGAGGGTCGAACAGCGCGAACCATAGATGCATATATTACCCAGCTCGCGAACTATCAATGCGACGCGGTCAAGATAAATTAAACAATTACCCTGCTCGCGAATCATGTGTGCGACACAGGTACACGTAGAAATACATGCTCAGATAGCAAATTTAAGAATTTATCGGGGAATATTTATTCAAATAAAAGCCACTTTCTCTTTTAAAAATTTAAGAAAATAAGTTTAATCCTTTTTGAAATTTATTTATTAATTCGATGTGGTTTAAACAATTCGAGCTGTCAATAAGCTTACAATTAATCTAAGTATAGTATGCTTATGGGTCCTATACTACCCGGACAATAGCATAATAGTAGCTAAGCACGGACTCTCGTCACTCGTGCGTACGTAGCCCCCACAAATATGAGCACATAACTAATTAATTCATATATGGGGACAATTCCCTCTTACAAGGTTAGAAAGGAGACTCACCTCGCTCCGAAGATCCATATCCGGCATTCCACGCCATTCCGAAGACTCAAATCAATGAGAGAAGCTCCCAAGATAGCCAATAATGATACAAATCCATTAATATATACTTAATTATTCATTACAACCCAATTTATAACCATTCCTAACCCCGACCGAAAAGTTGACAAAAATGCCATCAGGCCCACGTGGCCGGAATCCGAACTTTTTCGAAGATAAAGATTACCTATGGCCTCACGAACTCAAATATATTATTTTCTCTAAATTCCATACCCAAAATCGTGGTCAAAATCCAAGAATACTAGTTTTCTAGATTTTTCTTTAAAACCCCAAATTTTCCTTTAGATTCTCATGAATTTTGATGTTAAATCCAAGGTATAATTACAAAATATAATTGAAAATTAGTTAGATGAGCTTACCCATTGATTTGATACGAAAATCTACTCTCAAAATCGCTCATTCTTGGACCTAGGGTTCAAAATATGATAAAATGAAGCAAAAACTCGGTTACACAGCTAAAATCAAGCCGCAGATGTCGCATTTGCGATTGCGAACCCTCGCAAAAGTGAAGAAGGCCTTCGTAATTGCGACAAAAGAAGGACTGGAAGGGGTCGCATTTGGGGCAAAAAGTTTGCAATTGCGAACTGGGCATCACAATTGCGATGGTTATGTTCGCAATTGCGACCATACCAGAAGCAACAGTTTTTCCGACACAAAAATGAGCATAACTTCCTCATACGATCTCCAAATTCGATGATTCTTTTTGCTATGGATTCATAATTACGATACAGATATAATGGTTCAATAAAAAAATTAATTTGGAGCTCATTTTCTTAATATAGTACCCTTTATGTCTAAAGAAACGACGTTAAAATATCAAATAAGAGCGCGATACAACCCGAAACATATCTGAGGCCCCCGGGACCCCGTCCAATCGCACCAACCCACTCCATAACATAATACTAACATGTTCGAGGCCTCAAATCATACCAAACAACACTAAAATCATGAATTAACCTCTAATTCAAGCTTTATGGACTTTAGAACTTCAAACTTCGTTTTTCGATGCCGAAACCTGTCAAATCACGTCCGATTGACTTCAAATTTTGCACACAAGTCATATTTGACATCACAGACCTACTCCAACATCCGGAATCAGAATCCGACCCCAATATCAAAAAGTCCACTTCCGGTCAAACTTCTGAAAAACCTTCAGATTTCTATCTTTAGCCAAATGGCTTCAAAATGACCTACGGACCTTCAAATTCACTTCCGATCGCGCTCCCAACTCTAGAATCACCATACGGAGCTACTCCTATACTCAAAATCCCAAACGGACATCGATATCACTGAAATGCACTTCAACCTAAACTTATGAATTTCTTTTCAAAATGCTACTTTCCACAATAGGCGCCAAAACGCTCCCGGGTCGTCCAAAACCCAATCCGGGCATACGCCCAAGTCCGAAATTATAATACAAACCTGCTGAGACCTTCAGATCTCAATTCCGAGGTCGTTTACTTAAAATTCTATTCATAGTTAATTCTTTCAACTTTAAGCTTCCAAAATGAGAATTCTCTTTCCAAATCAACTTTGAACTTCCCAAAAGTTAATTCCGACCACGCGTACAAGTCATAATACCTGAAATAAAATTGTTCATGGCCTCAGACTGTTGACCGACATGCTAGAGCTCAAAACGACCGATCGGGTTGTTACAATAAATTTCTTCGTCTTTTTCATCTTTGTTCAATATAAAAATTTTGGAAGCTGATCTCATTGATTTAAAATATGTTTTTCAACTCAAATACATATATTATAAGATAAGAATACCTTAGAATATTTTTTTTAATTTACATTATGTGCCGTTTTTAAAAAAAATACTATTTCTAACAAACTGATATGATATTCGAATTTGCATTAAAATACAATTTGAATAGTTTGCATTGAGGTTAAGCCAAGTATGGTGTTTAGAAAAAATTGCTTGGAAATTTTAAGACAATATATTCAATGTTATATAATAACAATCAACATATATATATATATATGGTATCCAAAATTCAAAATTTGTGGCTGGAGATATCGATAAACTCAAAATAGAGTCATACCGAAATAAAGTTTTTTCGGCTAAAGAATCATTTAAATTGTTAGATAGCCTATTAAAGTGAATTTTAAATTCAGGATAATATCTTCACTAGCATCATTGTAGAGATGATCATTATTGAAATATATATAAAGTTTTAGAAATTGGAATTTCAAAATCAAAATACTTTTTGAAAGATAACAACATACCAAATAAGAGTTCAAGTCGTAGTGAAAGAGTCACATCGTAACCAAAGAATCGTTCATATTGTGTTAACCTTTTTGCTTTTGCCATAAATATGAGTTAATATTTCGGTTTGTGGCTATTTTTAGGTTCTAATGATACCAATGCGAATTGTTCAAAAATAAAATTATCACTATGAGATTTGAGAAAATGTTAGTTTCATGTGGTGTTTCCTAATTAATATCTAACTATTATCTATAATTATCTGAAGGTTTAAATTTTAAGGTTATTTACATATAATTCAAATGACTCAAATATTTAATATGGTTAATGTCAAATATCAATGGAGTCATACTGGAAAAAAATTCATTGGCTAATTGTTTTTAACTTATATTTTTAGATAGCAGACTAAAATGAGTTTTGAAGTAAGGATAATATTTTCACTTACATTATTATAAAAATATTTTTCATTGAAAAATAAAGATTTAGAAACTGAAATTTGAAAATAAAAATATTTTTTAATAGATATCAACACACCAAGTAAGAGTTCAAGTAGTATTTAATTGAGTCAAGTCATATCCAAAGAGTCCTTCATAGTCTCAACCTTTGATTTTTTTTGTAATAAATATGAGTTATTATTTTGCTTTCTGGCTATTTTAGGATCCAATAACACCGGCGAGAATGGTACCAATATATATATAATTCTTAATCTTTTTCATGTAGTATTTCTTAATTAATATCCAATTATTATCTATATTTATTGAGAAGTTTTAAAATTTAAAATTATTTACATATAATCCAAATAACTCAAATATTTGACATGATTAGTGTCCGCACATCCGCGCGAGTGCTAATACTAGTTATAATAATGGCCCAATGACTAGGACTATGACTTCTATTAGGCCACACGTACATATATGTAAAAGTTGTATGGGGTAGCCACTATTTAAAGTGGTATTTACTTTTTATCCATCATTTTTAATGTCGAGGCAAACTAGCCACTAGTCTATTAAAATTAATATGAAAAGACAGAGTTACCCTTTTCCTTCTCTCTCGCATTGTCTCTGTCACACACACCCTACCAAAAATCCGGCTACTTGTAGGAGATCATAGACATAAAACACAGTCAAGGAATGAAGAGAAGAAGCAAAGAGAATTACGTGGTAACCAGGATGAGGAAAACTTCAGGCAAATTGAATCCCAGTCCTCTGAATTACCAACGCGTTGACCCAAAAGCTTAGCTAATAATCTTAGAGGAAGCAAACAGATGAAGCAGATATCACTAAATATAATGAAAAGAAAAGATAATCAAATGCAATTTATACTTTTACCCACATCATCAACCTCTGATTCAACTACTAAGCATCGAAACCAAAAAAATATAGTCTTGAAGTCCTAAAGTTAAGTTCAATAGTTAAGGACACAAGTTCAAAGGTTAAGGACAGGTAGTCATTAACTTACAGTTACAAGTTCTAAAGTTAAGGACATGCAATCCTTAACTTATAGTTACAAGTTCAAAAGTAAAGGACAGACAGTCCTTAACTTACAGTTACAAGTTCAAAAGTTAAAGACAATACGTCCTTAACTTTGATTTTCAAGTTCAAAAGTTAAGGACAGACAGTCCTTAACTTACAGTTACACATTCAAAAGTTAAGGACAAGCAGTCCTTAACTTACAGTTACACATTCAAAAGTTAAGGACAAGCAGTCCTTAACTTACAGTTACAAGTTTAAAATTTAAGGACTGATAGTCCTTAACTTTGACTTACAAGTTCAAAAGTTAAGGACAGACAATCCTTAACTTACAATTACACATTTAAAAGTTAAGGATAAGCAGTACTTAACTTATAGTTACAAGTTCAAAAGTTAAGGACGCTTGGTCTTGAAGTTTGAGTTCCAAGTTCAAAAGTTAAGGACATGTAACCTTGAAGTCCTCAACTTAGAGTTCCAAGTTCAAAAGTTAAGGATATGTAGTCCTGAAGTCCTGAACTTAGAGTTACAGGTTAAAAAGTTAAGGACATGTAGTCTTGAAGTCCTGAAGTTAGAGTTTCAAGTTCAAAAGTTAAGGACATGTGGTCCTGAAGTCCTGAAGTTAAGGACATGAGCATAAGGGTATTTTCATCCGGGCAGTTAAAGTTTATTAAACCAGTGATTAAATATTAAAGACATTTAAAATACTGGTTTTAAAATAAAGACATGAGCTGTTAGTGGCTATTTGTGCACGTCGCCCTACATATATCCATGCTTAGGGAACAAGTCCACTACTTCAATCTCGAGGCGTATTTTTCATGCGCTTGAACCCGGTTATGTAGTAGCACATAAAGTACAACTTTGTATAAAGTGAAGGAAGATCAAGATTGTTTTTACGGAAAAAGGTTCAAAATGACCTAAACTATTGGAAAAAATTTAAAAATATTCTTCATTTATTTATTGGCCTAAAATATCCCTTTATCCACCTTTTTGGTTTACTTATGCCTTTTGACCGTTAGGTCAATATTGAATTAAAAATAGTAATTATTATTCTTTTTGTAAAACTTAAAAAATATATTTACAAAATACTTTCGTTTTTTTAAAACCAATGCACCGATAGTCCACTAATTTAGTAAAGTCTTCTTCTTTTTTCCGGCTTTTACAAAAAACAATTCCGTTTTTATAAAAAAAATATTTTTCTTTCATTTTTTCAGTTTTTTTAAAGTATTGTTTTGGTAAAAACTGGAAAAAAAATTGTAAAAACAGAAAAAAAATTAATATATTTTCTTTCTTTAAAAAATGAAAAAAATATTTTCAACAAAATATTTTTATTTTTAAAAAATATTTTTTTTCATTTTTTAAAAAAAAATATTTTTTCTTTAACAAAAAACTAAAAAACGAAATGCTTTAATAAAAACACTGAGAAAAATAAAGAAAAAAATATTTTTCAAAAATGAAAATAGTTTGTTGAAAATGTTTTTTTCAGTTTTTAAAAAATAAAAATATTTTATTATAAACGTTTTTTTTTTCTGTTTTTACAAACAAAAAAAAATCAATTTTTACAACAAAAAAAAAAGATTAAAAAAACTAAAAAAATAAAGATTTTTTTTTGTAAAAACTGAAAAAAAGACTTTAATAAATTAGTAGACTATTGGTGCATTAGTTTAAAAAAAATAAAAATATAAGTTTTACAAAAAGAATAATAATTATTTTTAATTTAGCATTGACCTAACGGTTAAAGGGTATAAGTGAACCAAAAAGTGGATGAAGGGATATTTTTAGCCCAACAGATGAATGAACGGTATTTTAAACCTTTTCCAATAGTTTAGGGACATTCTGATCCTTTTTCCGTTATTTTTAACTAGTGAGGGATTTTTTTTTTCCGGAGATGCTATTCACATTTTTCTAACAGAATTCACCCTGTTAAGAACAATACCCAAGATTTCAAAATAGAAGGTTAGTAAGGAATAAGAACTATGATAGACTGAAAGAAACAGCAAAAAAAATAAGGAAGCAAATGGATTTTCGACATCTTAATCACAACTTATCATCTAATAAATATATGCAAAGAGTGGTCAGCCAGTTTGCCTCCTTGCGCTTTCGGGCAGACCCCACTCTAAGGGATTATACTGGGTAGTTATTGTTGTTGTTGTAATGGTCAGCCAGTTCCAGAATTCTGATACTTGCGGATGATCAGGCCTGAAAAATCATGTGTAAGCTATCAATCCTTTTTTTTTTTTTTAAACGAGCAAATGCAAGTATAGACACCGAGACAGTGCTGTTTGGTAACGTAGTTTTTAAAGTAAAATGACGAGGATATTCCCCATAATTGTGATATAATTAAATCTTATTCAATTGTCTCCAATGCTAAAGAAAAAGATTCGGAATGTGGACATGAACATCAGCAAGTCCATAGACATGAACATGAGCCCGTTTGGCTTAGTTGATTTAGAGTAGTTGATAAACATTAGGTGCTGAAAAATATTTTAAGTGCTGAAGCTGATTTAAAAAATAAACAGTTATGTGTTTGGATAAAAGTGGTGAAATTAATAATAAGCTACTGAAGAACTGGATATACGAAGAGTTTTGTTTTAAAAAGATATATTTTAGGGAGAAAATAGTAAATATTTTGGTCAAAGCTAAATTGCTTATAAATTGAAATTTGATAAGTTGGGGGAGACCAACTTATGGCTTTTGGTTTAATTTTGGCTTAAAAGCACTTAACTTATAAGCACTTTTAATCTATACTAAATTAAAAGCACGAAGCGCTTTAGCGAAATGTCGTTCGCCTTTTTAGCCCTTTAAGGTTTTATATTGGACAAAATCGTAATTAAATAATTTTTTAATTTTTATGACTTTAAAATCAACTAAAATTCTCTTTCCTTATTTGAATTATATAAAAACTCCTAATATTTTCTAATATTTAATACCTTAAAGTCAACTAAATTTTACTTAATAATTCCTTCCTTATTTGAAATCATACATATTGTTGATTCGTTAGGATTCTAAAGTTTTAGAAGTGATTTCGGCCTCATTTGTTTGCCCTTAAAGGATATCTGAATCTTAATCATTCAGATCTCAAATATTAAGTGCGTTTGTTTTTAATTAATTTTATTAAGATGCTATCATATACTATTTATTATTAACTGCGGCAATCGCCTACCATTATCAACTACCACCATGTCACCGCCATCCTCCCCCACCACCACCACCACGCCACTGTCATCCTCAATCATAGCCTCCATTATTGACCATCCTCGCCACTCCGACCACCATCATTCCCATTCACAATCAACACTCATCTGCCTCAACTACCACAACTGACCACATCATCACCATCAATAACCATAGTCGACACTGCCCATCATTATAACCTACCACCACCCACCCACCACCTTCCTCAATCACAACTACTACCACCACCACCATCTTCAATCATAATCGCCACCACTACCAATCACTACTAGCTACTAGCATGAACCAACATCATCAACCAAAACTACCATCAACCACCGCCTCTAGTCGGCATTCACGTGTTAGCCATCACCACCAACAACTATCATATTATAAAAAATTATATATTTTATTGATTGACAAGAGGGGTTGCTATGATGGTAAGCAACTTCCACTTCCAACCGAGAGGTTGTGAGTTCGAGTCTCCCCAAGAGCAAGGTGGGAAGTTCTTGGAGGGAAAGATGCCGGGGGTCTATTTGGAAACAACATCTCTACCCTAGGGTAGGGGTAAGGTCTGCGTACACAGTACCCTCCCCAGACCCCACTAAGTGGGATTATACTGGGTTGTTGTTGTTGTTGTTGTTATATATTTTATTGATAGAATATTAGATTAGTTAGTATTTCATTTGAATTTTATGTTTATTAATTTTCAAATAAAGATAAATTTTATACATTCAGATGTTAAAAATCAAATAATCTTAATTATTTCTATTCAGATCTCAATATATTCAGATGTGTATTCAGATTCAGATGTCTTAATCTTAATACACATCTTAATATTCAGATGTGTATTCAGATTCAGACGTCTTAATCTTAAGAAAAAAAAAAACAAATGAGGCCTTCAACCACTTTCTTATTTGTCCTTATTGAAATTAATAACTTAATTTTTATAATCAGTTATAATGCAAACTACGTACAATTGTTAAGAATAATTTCCACACACACAAAAAAAATTCTAAAAATATTTTGGAAATTATTCTTAATGATTGTACGTAGTTTAATAATTTTTATATGATTATTAAAGTTTTATACTAATTAATATGGGATATATGTGCAAAGCACAAAGCCCCTTAGTGAAATATCTTTTGTCATTTTTACCCTTTAAAAATATATTTTACGTTAGATAAATTTGTAATTTTAAGCTGTTTTTCTAATTTTTAGGACTTCAAAATCATCTTAAATTTTATTTATCAAATCTCCCCATTAAACTAGGTAGAAAATTCCAATATTTAACACTTTAAATTTATTAAACTTTTTATCTTATATGAATTTCCTTATTTGATGTCCGATGATATTAAAGCAATCTTAAACTATACGATTTTCTTATTATTAGAAACTTTATAAATTATGCATTAGCAAAATTTTGTAAGAGTCAAAAGCACAATGATTCCGGAAGCGCAAAAGTTCAAAATTGACATATTATTTAAATATTTAAAAGTAGAATTTCTATTGAATAACATAATAATTCTAGTAAGTATTTAAATTTGGGATGAGCTAATTCAAAATATTGAGAACAAATTTAAGTCGTTAAATTAACTGATTAGCAAAAGAATTCAATTTAACGATTTTTATATTCAACATATAAGTAATTTTGTTTGTCAAGTTGATAAAATTCTTTAGGTACATAAACTAATTTTGGTAAGAAGAGCATTAATGGTGAAAAAAGTAAAAAAAAACGATTATAATATAAAACTAGGAGTCAAATTGATAACAATGCAAATTTAAAGCAATAAGGATGAAATAGTAGAGGATAAAGTGTTTTAAAAATGAGTTACCATTTTTTTTAATCCTTTCTTGCATTCAGTCCAATAGGTGACAATATTCCGCTATATTTTTTTTTTATATATTAAGTTATTATCATAAAGTATTATTCTTTATTCCTTAAATTTTACATTGTGTCACTGTCAACTTTTAGGAGGTATAGTGCCAATTTTTTCATCCTAAATTTCTGGAAGACCAAAAGATTGAATTTTAATATTGAAATTCTGATAGGTACTTTTTAAATCACAAATAAAGCATCTGGAAATTTTTGCAGTATATGACATCTTTATTTATTGAGCTAACTAAATGGGAGTAACATTTGTCATTTTCAATTTTTTTAAAACTTTTACTTTATAATTTTTATGTAATTTTTAAAAAATTATATATTCATTGATACGGGTACAAGCGCAACGCGCGTACCCGATGCGTACCCGAAGATTAGTTTTACCGAATGCGTAGATAAGCCAAAAAATGCTTATAAGCTAGTTTGACCACCTTATAAGCTTAGCCAAACACCCTCTAAGTCCATACCCATTTTCAGCTAAATTACTATCCGGTTTAGCTTTTAACCTCCTTATTTGTAAAATAATTAAATTAAAAACAATATTTTAAAGGGTAAGTTAGTCATATTACAAATTTTTGTATTAATAATAATAAATAGATTAAAAAATTGTTACAAAGAAATCAAAATAAAGGAGGTAAGCGTAATATCGCAAACCGCGATGAGGTCAATGTGAGTGCCATGCAATGCATATGACTGTACATTTCGGTACCCGCTGCGACGTGCAGCCCGATCCATTTAACGTCGACGACGCTCACTGGGGGTGTGTACAGACTCCGGAGGGGCTCCTACAGCCCAAGCACAATGTCAAGCCATCTCGTGGCATCAATTAATTCCTGATCAGTCATTGTTACCTGACCGGTTAGTCATTGTTATCTGACCAATTTACATCATACAGTGTCATTGTTACCACTGTTTCAAGTCACATCATACAGTGTCATTGTTACAATACTGTTTCAAGTCACATCATACAGTGTCATTGTTACCACTGTTTCAAGTCACATCATACAGTGTCATTGTTACCACTGTTTCAAGTCACATCATACAGTGTCATTGTTACCACTGTTTCGAAATCACTGCTGCGGCGCGCAACCCGATCCATGCACAGTCCAGAAATCATCATAAGCCCCTTGGGCCTTTATAAAACAGTATTTCTGAGCCCGAATTATCATTTAAAATATCATTTGAGTTTTCAAAACTTAGGAGTATGGCTGAGTTTGCAAAAACAGTATTTAAAACCTTGGACTGAAACCAAATGATATGCAAGATATGCTAAAACAGTAATATCAATCCCCGAAGGATTCACATAGTTGGCGCGAAGCCCAAACATGGCAATCAACCCAAATTATGATGATAACAAGTAGTTTCAGTCAAATACGCGGTAAAAATCAACAACCGGGACGGACCAAGTCACAATCTCCAATGGTTCTCTACTCCACTCTCATTTCCGGTGTACAAGTCACCTCAATACAGCACTATGATGTGCAAATTTGGGGTTTCGAACCCTCAGGATATTATTTTCAAGTATTACTCACCTTGAACCGGTGAAATCTCAAGCTCGCGACGCCTTTACTCCTCAAATCGGCCTCCACGCACGTCGAATCTAACCAAAATCAGAGCGAATGCATCACAATATACCAATGGAATAATAGCCAATCGAAAATAATCGAAAAATAGCAAAAATCTCGAAACTAGCAAAATCCCGAGCCCCGGGCTCACTTCTCGAAAAATTACAAAACTTACATTACCTGATTCCTCATCTCGCCACGAGTTCATACATACCAACAACCCCCAAATCCGAGCTCAAATGACCTATCAAATTCAAATTTGAAATATCAAAAACTCGAGCCCTAGCTTCACCCTCTTTTGACGAATTTCAACCCATTTTCATGTTAAATCTAACAAAATTTTGTGTATTTAAGCTAAGGGACTTACCTCCAATCGATTCCCAGTCAAAACTCCCTTAAATTCTTGCCAAAAGCTCTCAAGCTCGCTTAAAAATGGTAAAAATAACATAAGCTTCGCGGAACAAAAATGAATATAAAACCCTTCTGACTCCAGGGGTTTTCGCTACTGCGGTCCCCACATCCGCTTCCGCGATACCGCTTCTGCGGTCATTTTTCCGCTCCTGCAGAATTTCACTTAAGGTCTAAAGCCGCTTCTGCGACACAATTCTCGCTTCCGCGGAACTTCCTCTTATGACCCAAAACCGCTTCTGCGGTTTACGTCCGCTTCTGCGGACCTGCTGATGCGATAATTATTCCGCTTCTGCGGAACTATCAAATCACTGACCGCTTTTGCGATCCTTCACTCGCTGCTGCGAAACCTGTCAAGGGCCAAGTTTTTCCGCTTCCGCGCTCCTCAAACCGCTTCAGCGAGACCGCACCTGCTGTCCAATAACCGCAGGTGCGAAACCAATAGATACCAACAAATTTGAACCTGCAATTAACTCCAAAACCCTTTCGTTTAACCACCCGGACTCAACCCGAAGCCCCCGGGACCTCAACCAAAAGCTCAGACATGATCCAATACCCTATTCAAACTTGTTCCAATCTTAAAAACACATCCAACAACACAAAAATCCTCATTTTTCATCATTTTCAAGCCTAAGTTCTTCAAATTCTTCCGAAACTCACATTCAATCAAAACCCAACCAAACGACGTCTGAATGACCTGAAATTTTGCACACACATCAAAAATCACATATCGAAGCTACAACAACTCTCAGAATTCCATATGACTCGGGTTGTGGGTTTTTTAAAAATGGGTCGAGTAAAAAAAAAAATGGGTCAATTTAATATGGTGCTGTCACGTGGCATTCCATCCAAAAATAGGGGTATTTTTATTTAAAAGTATGATAATAGAGGTATAGATAAACAAATAGTATGACGGTAGGGGTATGAATAACCCAATAGTATAACGAAAGATACATATAAACAATATTTGAAAGTAGAGGGGGTATATTTAGCCCTTTTCCGTAAAAAGTATAAAAGTATTATATATACATATATTATTATTCTTAAAGTAAGGGGCTATCCAAAATTGGGGGCCTAAGGCACTTGCCTTACCCCCTTTATAGTTAGAGCCGCCCCTGCCAGGGCAAATAGGAAAGGGCTGAACGTAGACCTTTGGTGCAACCCCGTAACAATCGAAAAATGCTCGGAATCACTTCCTACTGTCCTAACCCGAGTGTTAGCTCCATTATACATGTCTTTAATTACCCTAATGTAGGCTACAAAAATGAAAATAATGTGATCTAAATATATATACAGCGAACACCCGCAGAAAAGAAAATTGCTAACTGTAGTAGTAGCAGTAGTACAGTTACTAGTTAAAAATTAAAAACTCTTCGTAGGATGACTTTTCTTTTCTCCTGTACAACATTAATGACCAAAGAGTACTCATATACTATATACTATTTCTATCGAGCTAAGCTAGTAAATAAGCAATCCCATTTAATTAACGAGCTCGGTTTAGCATATTATTAAAGCCGGCACGCTGATCTGATTCTTGCCTCTGCAACATTCTCTCATGGTTGATTTTCTTAATGAAATCATCAAATCTTTTGTTGGATTCCTCTGCACTAACAGAATTAAAGTCCCCTCTCAATCCCCCTCGTCGAAGCATCGATAAAGCATCGTTAAACGTCAATGATTTTCTCAAGTCTTTCCATGCTGAAGCCACTGATGGCAACAAGTCTTTGGATCCAATGCTCTGTGCTGATGACACCACCCTTGGCTCTGGCTCCCCTGTCCATGTCTCACTCTTCTTCAGTATATGATTCTTCTTTTTCTTGTTTCCTCCTCCTGTTATCGCGTTCCATGTCGCCTCCAATGAGTCATCCACTTCCTCTAATTCTTCAATATTTTCTTGATTGGACATTTCTTGGTGATTGGTGTTGGTTGTTGTATACTTTGTTTTTATTGTTGCTTGAGGTACTGGATTTGTTGAACGTGAACTATTGATTTCACGGGCATGAGTCAAATGAGAAATATCTGGAAATGACATTTTTTGTACACAATCAATTTCAATGTCTTTCACACTACACGGCATCTCATCTTCAATATCTTCTAATACATGATGTGAATTATTATAACGACTGAAAAAAGACATAACAGCGTCCATTGCAATAGATGAATTAGTTCTTTTCGGCTTGTCTTCTTTCTCATGATGTTGTGGTGGTGAACATAATTGTGGTGACTCTGACTCATGATCCTGAACCTGCATATTTTCTTCAGCAATATCCTTTTCATCAAGAAAAATATTTAAAAAGTCCATTGTAGAGCGGTGAAATTTGGAGAAAGTGAAGATAAGAATGACAACAGAATTGATAAAGATGCAGATGTAAAGTGGAGATGACAAGAATCTCTTCAAAAAAGTAAAAACTTCCTTTAGATTAAGGAAAAACATGTTGAATAAGTAGCGCGGATTTATAGCTTTTTTCAGCATGAAAAAACTGGAGATCAATCCAGTTGATAAGAGAAGAAGCTCTATGGTTAATATCGCAGATTGTATTATGCTTTTCTTCTCTGATAATCTATACGCTATCAACGTTGCCATGGACAGAGGTTGTCTATAAGTGAAAAACAAAAGATGATTTAATTTGTTTCTTAAGGCTAATAGAGGGTGAGATCTATTAGACAAAGAGGGGGAATAGGTTTGTGATAAGACTTGGGATTTTCGTTTTGATGGAGAGCAAAATCTTTACAGCGTATAGCCACAAGATATATTGAGTACAATACAACATTATAGACCCACACAACATCAAGTAAAGGTTTATGGAAGCCTTTTTATAAGCAGACAATAATGGTGACAATGAATTTCCCACTTATTTAACTTTTTCTTAGGTAGTGTTTGGATATAAATTTGGTTAAAACTTTAAAAAAGAGTTTCTATATTTGTGTTGAAAAAATAATTCTTGGAAGTTGAAGAGAGTTTGAACGTGCATTCTATTTTAAAAGAACTTGAAGTTTTGTGATTGGACGAAAAAATTTCACCCAAAATAAACCAGTTTTGAGAACTTGTAATTTTTTTTAAAAGCTAATCATATTCCATGAACAAATAGTATTTTTAAAAAAGATTAAAATAAATAGCCAAAATTTATGGCCAAACGGGAACTTAATCTCAGCTGTTCCTCTTCCTATGACAATTTTTTTAATGAGTTTAACTAGTATATATTCAGTGAAAAATTATAATATATAAAGTTATAAACACCTAAAAGATAATAACAGATAAAATAATACATTGTAACATGTTATAAAATGTTAAATTACACGTTTTTTTGCTTGTGGGAGAGTGTATAGGGAATTGTTTGACCAAAAAATATAAATATTTGGTTAAACTAATTAAATAAAAAAATAAGAGGTTAATCCTAGTTAAAAATAATGACTTTAGACCCAAAAGCGATTTATGCTGATAACGTGGGACCATGTCAGGCTAGATTTAATTATTGCAATAGACATTAAATGTTACGGTTATTGATGGAATGAGAATAAGGATAAGCAATAAATAACAATAAATGACACTAAATATAAACAAGAGAATAATTCACCCAATATTGAATGAGTTGAATGATTTTTCTCTCTGACAATGATGTAAGACAAGCAACTATGAGAATATTGAAGACTTTATCGGATCTTGTCAAAAGTATAGAATAAATAATGAATCGAATCTCTTTAGATTTTTTTTTTTTGTATTTATCTAGAGAGTTAACTTTTCAAGAGATTATCAAAATCAATAATACTTGCCTTTAACCTTCTCTCTCTTCCTATTTATATGGGACATGCTCCAAATATGACCTAAATGTATAAATACAGAGAATAATCAATGACATATATTTCCAAATATCTTATTACAAAATTAGTTGTTATTGTTGCTTTGAATACTTGACCTCGGCCATAATCGATAGCTCCGTAGTAAATTCCATTAATCTTCAATCAACCTCGGCCTAATCACCTCTAATAATCTCTCCCCGTGCCGGATTCCCTTAGTAGAATTTTGACCCATACAGGAATGGGTCAAGGGAGTTGGACTGAGGGATGAAATGAGGTATGCATAAGTAAATTAAAACGAAATAAATTGATAAGATTTTCAAGTTTACCAATAGACTTTAAATAACAACGTAATACAGTCTTGGTCTAACCTTTATAAATTAAATTTATAACAGGAAGATAAGGATGAGATACTTGCTTTTAATTTAATAGAAGCAAACTTACATTTCTAAAACATATTTCTCAACTTCTCCAACCTTTGATTATACATTTGTAACTTTCTTCATCATTTCTTGAATTTTGTATGATAAAGCGTATCCAAATAGATCATGGTGCTTAAGATATTTAATGGACACCAATGATATAGAAATGCAACTTTATAGAAAATTTGAATTAATTTACTCTGGCATCGATATCTTTTCTTATTATAATTTGAATCAAGCAAGTTAACCTAAAAGTTAGTTGCTAGTCTATTTATTTGGTCTTACAACATGGAGGAGACTAAAGTAAATATGATTCACCAAAGTCAGTCAACATATCTATTATATTCTTGTTTGCTGATGTGGCGGTGTTTCAAATAACCTTAGCAATTAGCTGAATAAATTATTATCAGGATAATTTGCATTTTCCTTGAAACTATAATAAATTATCTATGGGATTTACTTCCCTTTTCCATTTATAAAAGTATTTCACTCCTTAAAACCACTATTAATAATATTTATCTCTTTCATGTCGACATATATACGTGACTATGAAACTGTACCAAGACTTGTCAAAAGAATTATTTTCCTACCCATACTCTAACTTCGAAAACTGAGTCTAATCAATGTAAAGAAGAATTGATTTTAACAAATTAGTCCTGTATTAAAGAATCAAGCATGAAAGGGGAAAAAGAGAACTTACTCTAATGTTAATAATTGTAAAATTAATTAATTCAAATTTCAATCCCTCTCTCCAAATAGTTGTAAATAGGGCTCTGCGTAATTTGGTAAATATAGAACTACCTTACTGAAATCGAAATTTTTTATATTTGATATTCGATATTTTGGTATTCGATATGATATTTGATTTAAATTTAAAAAATATTAGGTATAGTAATTGATATTTTAAAATAAAAAACTAAAATACTGATATCGTACAGATATATACACACACACACACAATACACATATTACTAATTATAACACAAAGATAAAAATCTAAAATTTTACTTTTCTTTATTCTCTAAGTTCATTAATTAACTCTAAGCAAGTAATAAAAATATTTCTAATGATCTATTATAAATAGAATTTTATTTATGGTAAATGTCTATATTTAGAGAGATTCTAGGGTTTATTACTTGGTGACTAAGTCATCCTCTCCTTATAAATAGAGGGTTATATTCCATTGTAATTTATCCCAAAATTCAATAAGAATTCTCTCTCTCTCTCTTTCTTCGCAATGTTTTTCTTCTTCTTTTATCGTTTCATAACACGTTATCAGCATGAGACTCCAACCAATTGAGCAAAGGGCTTTGGATAGTAACCTGACGTCGCCGACGTAAATAAAGACATAAAAGTCAATTGAATTAGCTCCACTAACAGTAACTTTTAATAGCTTATTTGGAGGAAAGTTGCGTTCAAGAAGCAAAAAGAAATTATTTTAGCTACATTGGTGATAAGTCAGAGACATCTGCTTTGGTCACCGAGCTTTGGGATACATGCATAATGCTCAATTTGTACATAGTATTGAGTATAATGATTGCCAATTGATCTATGAACTTTCTTCAGGAATAAATTCTAGATTTAAGGTAAGTATTTTTACCTTATTTTTTCTCTTTTAAATTCTTGAATTTGATTTTAAATACAAGAAAAGATAATAAATTTTGATTATAATTCTAATAGAGTTTGTAAGAAATTATAACCACGTGAAGTAGAAAAATTTCTATGCCTCGCCATGATCAAATTCATGTATGATTATGGGCACAAGAAGTGCATGCCCCTCCCATTAAATTTGCTTCGTTCTCATTCCCTTAAGAGAATATGATAGCAGTATATGATAAGTGTGAAAGAAGATAAAATTATTACCGTGAAGGTATCAATAGATGTGGACGTTGGCAATAGACGAAATTATAATTGTCATTATTGTGGTAATGAGAATAATAAGGATTCTCAAAATAATCCTTCACTCTGTGAAAGTATGTTTGTCATCGATTTGACATGAGATTTTGTAAATCACATATAGATGACTATGATCCATTCATTATGTGAATGTGACAATATGTGATTTATGAATACATATTCATTCTTGGAAGAATATGAGCCTTCAAGTGGTATATACCACAAGAAGGAGGTTTGAGAGAAATAAGTAATGTCATTATTATGACATAAATGGTCATTGGTCACGTACTTATTGTACACCAAAATATTTTGGAAATATGATTATTAACGGACAACATTAATGCAAAAAACATACCTTGCATATAATTTTGATCATAACCATAATGGTATAACTTTCTCTTTAAAAGAGATATTTACCATATGGATGTTGAGGAATATGTTATAGTAAAAAACTAATTGAGAGCTCTAGAAGAGCCAATTATACTATTTTGGAGAAAATTGATTATCAATAAGACGTTGTATTGTAGTAAGTCTCAAAGAAACTTATTGAGTTTCTAAAGTATTCGCGAAATCGGTTGATTATATTGAGACTATAAATAAAGGAAAGATTTAATATCTTCTATTACTAAAACTTGTAGCGGGATAATATGTATGTGAAAAGTTATCCGCTTTATTCTCCAGTTTGTACTACACAAATAAAAAAAATACCACAATAAAGTAAATATTTATTGATATAAAAACTCATATCATAATAAACTTGGAGTTTATTGATAATTGCACACGTCATGTAAACCTGAACTTTATCAATATTGATAATTTATCCAGTTGACATAACTAGTTTAGCCATATCAATTTAAGTATGATGTGCAAAAATAAAAGAGAGTTCATATGGGTAAATATTAAAGAACTGGAAAATTCTTTATGAATTCTCTTATGTTGCATGTTCTCATTAATTAATATACCAACTAAAATTGGGATTGAATCCCATGAATACTGAAAATATCAAAGGTGAATATGGGTCCATTCACCTGCCATATATACCATATCAGATGCATCTATGAGATGGTTACATGTACGATTATTATTAACCCACAACATGGTATTTGCGAGTAACTTGCTCAATAATTTGATTTAGAGCATAATTTCCAGATTTTTTATTCAAGATAGTTTATCTTGATAAATTGGTTTACATCACTGCTGATTTAGCAAAACAATTTATTGAGTGGCTCCACTTAATAGCTAAATTATTGCTTATGAGAATAAAGTTTTGTTTATCAGTTTGATATATGTTATATACGAAAGTATATTATTTTCTTCCCTCACAAGTGGTTCAGGGTCAGGACCAAATAATTATATCTTATTATTATTGATGTGCGGTGTATATTTTGATTAACACCATAACATACAAAGGTGGATTTTCAAAGTTGAGTGCAAGTTAGTTTTTCTAACATGAGGGGGAGAAAGGATAAACAATTGTGAAAAAGTTACATGAAATGAATTATCATTTCTATATCTAGATCCTCGAATAAGATAATATGAACTTGAAGTTTATAAAAGGATAATTCATTTGCAATATATTGCAAAGCATGCCAGATGCATTTGTTGATCCAAAGAAAGTAACTATATTCTCAATGCAAATGCTCCTATTAAGTCCTAGAAGGACAAAGTCTCTGGTACGCTTAAGGCGTATAGACTAATCGGTTTCAAATCAACTTTTTGATAAAGAAGATGAGCAAATGATCATAATAAGGAGTCAAGTGATCGAGAAGATCACATGACATAACACTTCATAAAATCTCATGAGAGATTCAGGTACTTGAATATATCAATGAATAAATCTTTATGTTATGTCTTTATGAAAAATAAGGAGGTTGGAACCGATATAAAATGTTCCCCGACGACATCTATGATAACGTTAAATATATATATGAGGATCTTAAGTCTGAAGAAACAATTCAAGTAGAATTGGTTTCATATGAAAGACATGTAGTTTTGGACATGTAGTTCAAACACTTAAAAGTCAATGGTACGTGCAATCAGTTTTCGATATCTTATATGTCTAGCATGACATGAAAACTTGATATGCATCTAAAGTCTCCTATATGGCTTATATGACTTAACTTATGTAACAATCCCTGAAGGATTTAAATTTCTTAAAGCATATAAAATTCTTGATCTTGAAGTACCACTTCCTCAGTGCAATTTGTGCACAAATGTATCTTGGTATAACTATAGGCATGATAATATAATAGCAAGAGTTTTCACCTCTATATAAAGATATTGAACTGACGATTCCAACAAGATCATATGAATACAATACATCTATTAGGGATGATGATTTCAAGGTGAAACAAATTCGTTCAAGTTAATATGGCTGATTTGTTTATCAGATCTCTACCAAATATCTTTTGAAGATGGTGCACAAGATTGGAATGCATATGCTCAAGGATGCTAATTGATGCTCTCATCGGGGAGGGGGGGGGGGGATTAATATTCGTTGTACTCTTTTTCCCTT